>JAXCGZ010018875.1:320000-325000 GCA_037179515.1 Halocaridina rubra
TTCCAAAAGAAACACACACAAAGCTGCAGGTATTGTTATCATTATTGCTTTATGTAAACAAAAACATGAGCTGTATTTTTTCACCGAAAGAAACACACACAAAGCTACTGGTATTATTATCATAAATGCTTTGTGTACATGAAGAAAACAACTGTATTTTTTCACCAAAAGAAACACACACAAAGCTACAGGTAATGTTATAGTTATTGCTTTGTGTACATGAAGAAGACAACAGGATATTCTTACCGAAAGAAATACATACAAAGCTACAAGTATTGTTATCATTATTGCTTTGTGTTCATGAAGAAGACAACTGTATTTTCTTACCGAAAGAAACACACACAAAGCTACAGGTATTGTTGTCATTATTGCTTTGTGTACATGAAGAAAAGAACTGTATTTTTTCACCGATAGAAACACCCACAAAGCTACAGGTATTATTATCATAATTGCTTTGTGTACATGAAGAAAACAACTGCAATTTTTCACCTAAAGAAACACACACAAAGCTACAAGTATTGTTATAATTATTGCTTTGTGTACAAGAAGAAGGCAACGCTATATTCTTACCGAAAGAAACACACACAAAACTACAGGTATTGTTGTCATTATTGCTTTATGTACATGAAGATATGAACTGTATTTTTTCACCGAAAGAAACACACACAAAGCTACAGGTATTATTATTATCATAATTGCTTTGTGTACATGAAAAAAACCGCTGCATTTTTTCACCAAAAGAAACACACACAAAGCTACAGGTATTGTTATAATTATTGCTTTGTGTACATGAAGAAGACAATGGTATATTCTTACCGAAAGAAACACACACAAAGCTACAGGTATTGTTATTATTATTGCTTTGGGTACATGAAGAAGACAACAGAATTTTCTTACCGAAAGAAACACACACAAAGCTGCAGGTATTGTTACTATTACTGATTTATGTACATGAAGAAGACAACTGCATTTTCTTACCGAAAGAAACACACACAAACACAAAGCTACAGGTATTGTTATCATTATTGGTTTGTGTACACGAAGAAGACAACGGTATTCCCTTACCAAAGGAATCACACACAAAGCTACAGGTATTGCTATCATTATTGCTTTGTGTACAAGAAGGAGACAACTGTATTTTCTTACTGAAAGAAACACACACAAAGCTACAGGTATTATCATAATTATTGTTTTGTGTACATGAAGAAGACAATGGTATTTTCTTCCCAAAAGAAACACACACAAAGCTACAGGTATTGTTATCATTATTGCTTTATGTAAATGAAGAAATGAACTGTATTTTTTCACCGAAAGAAACACACAAAAAGCTACAGGTATTATTATCATAATTGCTTGGTATACATGAAGAAAACAACTGTATTATTTCACAAAAAGAAACACACACAAAGCTAGAGGTATTGTTATAATTATTACTTTGTGTACATGAAGAAGACAACGGTATATTCTTACCGAAAGAAGCACACACAAAGCTACAGGTATTGTTATCATTATTGCTTTGTGTACATGAAGAAGAAAATGGTATTTTCTTACTGAAAGACACACACACAAAGCTGCAGGTATTGTTATTTTTACTGATTTGTGTACATGAAGGAGACATCTGCATTTTCTTACCGAAAGAAACACACACAAATCTACAGGCATTGTTATCATTATTGGTTTGTGTACATGAAGGAGACAACTGTATTTTTTACCGAAAGAAACACACACAAAGCTACGGTATTATCATAATTATTGCTTTGTGTACATGAAGAAGACAACGGTATTCTCTTCCCGAAAGAAACACACACAAAGCTACAGGTATTGTTATCATTATTGCTTTAAGTACATGAAGAAATGAATTGTATTTTTTCACCGAAAGAAACACACACAAAGCTACAGGCATTTTTATCATCATTGCTTTGTGTACATGAAGAAAACAACTGTATTTTTTAACCGAGAGAAGCACACACAAAACTACAGGTATTGTTATAATTATTGCTTTGTGTACATGAAGAAGACAACGGTATTTTCTAACCGAAAGATACACACACAAAGCTTCAGGTATTATTATCATTATTGCTTTTGTGTATATGAAGAAGACAATGGTATTTTCTTCCCGAACGAAATACACACAAAGCTACAGGTATTGTTATCATTATTGCTTTATGTACACGAAGAAATAAACTGTATTTTCTCACCTAAAGAAACACACACAAAGCTACAGGTATTATTATCATAATTGCTTTGTGTACATGAAGAAAACAACTGTCTTTTTTCACCAAAAGAAACACACACAAAGCTACAGGTATTGTTATAATTATTGCTTTGTGTACATGAAGAAGACAACGGTATATTCTTATTGAAAGAAATACATACAAAGCTACAGGTATTGTTATCATTATTGCTTTGTGTACATGCAGAAGACAACTTTATTTTCTTACCGAAAGAAACACACACAAAGCTACAGGTATTGCTATCATTATTGCTTTGGGTACATGTAGAAAAGAGCTTTATTTTTTCACCGAAAGAAACACACACAAAGCTACAGGTATTATTACCATAATTGCTTTGTGTACATGAAGAAAACAACTGCAATTTTTCACTGAAAAACACACACAAAGCTACAGGTATTGTTATAATTATTGCTTTGTGTACACGAAGAAGACAACGGTATATTCTTATTGAAAGAAATACATACAAAGCTACAGGTATTGTTATCATTATTGCTTTGTGTACATGCAGAAGACAACTTTATTTTCTTACCGAAAGAAACACACACAAAGCTACAGGTATTGTTATCATTATTGCTTTGGGTACATGTAGAAAAGAACTTTATTTTTTTCACCGAAAGAAACACACACAAAGCTACAGGTATTATTATCATAATTGCTTTGTGTACATGAAGAAAACAACTACAATTTTTGACTGAAAAACACACACAAAGCTACAGGTATTGTTATGATTATTGCTTTGTGTACACAAAGAAGACAATGGTATATTCTTATTGAAAGAAATACATACAAAGCTACAGGTATTGTTATCATTATTGCTTTGTGTACATGCAGAAGACAACTTTATTTTCTTACCGAAAGAAACACACACAAAGCTACAGGTATTGTTATCATTATTGCTTTGGGTACATGTAGAAAACAACTTTATTTTTTCACCGAAAGAAACACACACAAAGCTACAGGTATTATTATCATAATTCCTTTGTGTACATGAAGAAAACAACTGCAATTTTTTACTGAAAAACACACACAAACTACAGGTATTGTTATAATTATTGCTTTGTGTACATGAAGAAGACAACGGTATATTCTTACCGAGAGAAACACACACAAAGCTACAGGTATTGTTATCATTATTGTTTTATGTACATGAAACGAACTGTATTTTTTCACCGAAAGAAACACACACAAAGCTACTGGCATTATTATCATAATTGCTTTGTGTACATTAAGAAAACAGCTGTATTTTTTCACAAAAAGAACACACAAAAAGCTACAGATATTGTTATAATTATCGCTTTGTGTACATTAAGAAGACAACGGTATATTCTTACTGAAAGAAGCACACACAAAGCTACTGGTATTGTTATCATTATTGCTTTGTGTACATGAAGAAGACCACGCTATTTTGTTACCGAAAGAAACACCCACAGAGCTGCAGGTATTGTTATTATTACTGATTTGTGTACATGAAGGGGACAACTACATTTTCTTACCGAAAGAAACACACACAAAGCTTCAGGTATTGTCATCATTATTGGTTTGTGTACACGAAGAAGACGACTGTATTTTCTTACCAAAAGAAACACACACAAAGCTACAGGTATTGCTATCATTATTGCTTTATGTACATGAAGAAATGAACTGTATTTTTTCACCGAAAGAAACACACACAAAGCTACAGGCATTATTATCATAAATGCTTTGTGTACATGAAGAAAACAACTGTATTTTCTCACCGAAAGAAACACACACAAAGCTAAAGGTATTGCTATATTTATTGCGTTGTTTACATGAAGAAGACAACGGTATATTCTTTCCAAAAGAAGCACACACAAAGCTACATGCATTGTTATCATTATTGCTTTGTGTACATGAATAAGACAATGGTACTTCCTTACCGAAAGAAGCACACACAAAGCAGCAGGTATTGTTATTATTACTGCTTTGTGTACATGAAGGAGACAACTGCATTTTCTTACCGAAAGAAACACACACAAAGCTACAGGTATTGTTTTCATTATTGGCTTGTGTACACGAAGAAGACGACTGTATTTTTTCACCGAAAGAAACACACACAAAGCTACAGGTATTGCTATCATTATTGCTTTGTGTGCATGAAGGAGACAACTGTATTTTTTTACCGAATGAAACACACACAAAGCTACAGGTATTGTTATATTTATTGCGTTGTTTACATGAAGAAGACAACGGTATATTCTTTCCAAAAGAAGCACACACAAAGCTACAGACATTGTTATCATTATTGCTTTGTGTACATGAATAAGACAATGGTACTTCCTTACCGAAAGAAACACACACAAAGCAGCAGGTATTGTTATTATTACTGCTTTGTGTACATGAAGGAGACAACTGCATTTTCTTACCGAAAGAAACACACACAAAGCTACAGGTATTGTTTTCATTATTGGCTTGTGTACACGAAGAAGACGACTGTATTTTTTCACCGAAAGAAACACACACAAAGCTACAGGTATTGCTATCATTATTGCTTTGTGTACATGAAGAAGACAACGGAATTTTCTTCCCGAAAGAAACACACGCAAAGCTACAGGTATTGTTATTATTATTGCTTTGTGTACATGAAAAAGACAACTGTATTTTCTTACCGAAAGAAACACACACAAAGCTACAGGTATTGTTATCATTATTGCTTTGTGTACATGAAGAAGACAACGGTATATTCTTACCGAAAGAAACACACACAAAGCTACAGGTATTGTTATAATTATTGCTTTGTGTACATGA
>JAXCGZ010018875.1:332500-333693 GCA_037179515.1 Halocaridina rubra
AACATAATTCCAGTGTGAAACTAATATTAAACATTAATTAAGATCAAAAAGTCAGTTTAAATCAAAACATTAATTTATCTACTTCTCTCGTTTTAAAAGGCAAAATTGAGTTAAGTACAGTAAGATCATGACTCATTTAGAACATTATCAAACAATTAAGTAGAGTATTAGCTTGTATAAACAGGTAAAATGCAATAGATTATAACATCAACAGTAATTTCTATAAGAGACCCTACCTTCATAAATTCTATTCCTATCATTATTAGGGGCATTGATTTGTCTTAAAATTAAGCCTTAAAAACTACTCCTGAAACAAAACATGTTTGACTGTGTGTAAAGTCAAAATATTTATCGGTTTTTATATGCAATTACTATTCAGAGACCATTTAACATAAAAACTCAATGAATCTAAGGATTAAATCATAATTCAAATAATAAGAATGCTAAAACAAAACACTAATATTATTTAAGCAGAAAATAACTTATTAGTCTTAGTTCTCATCTTACACTTTATCAATGGCACTTACTCAACACTATATTTAAGGGAGACTCTGAGTTTGCGCTTAAAATTTTCTTAAAGCTAGCAAAACAAAAAAATAAACATAAAAATAAAAATATTTTGTCTTCCCTTTTTTTTTCTTTTTTTAAAATACCCTTTTTTCTCTTTTCACTAAAGTTCGGACATGTATAGGGATCATTTTTTTCTTTCTCATTTACGTGGCTTTTAAAGGTATTATTTAAAATATTTTAAAATATTTCTGCGTTTCTTTTCCTCTCTTTTTACTACCGTTATGACTCGTAGGGGGATCTCCTTGTTTCTGGGATTTCATCAAGATTACCTGGGTTTTTAAAGTAGTTTTAAAATTTTTATTCTTTTAGGACTGTCCTCTCCCTGTCTTAGGACGACTTTTAAATTTCTCTGTCCCGGACGACTTTCGTTCTCTGTCTAGGACGACTTTCGTTTTCTGTCTAGGACGACTTTCGTTCTCTGTCTCGGACGACTTTCGTTTTCTGTCTAGGACGACTTTCGTTCTCTGTCTAGGACGACTTTCGTTCTCTGTCTCGGACGACTTTCGTTTTCTGTCTATCTCGGACGACTTTCGTTTTCTGTCTAGGACGACTTTCGTTTTCTGTCCCTTGCTCATGAATTCTTGCTAGGTGCGATTCCCCGGTTTCTCTCGGCGGACTCTTAC
>JAXCGZ010018876.1:10000-15000 GCA_037179515.1 Halocaridina rubra
TCCGAATGACGACGATGTGTATTTTTAAAATCATATCTATTTAAGCTTACCCCTCATTAACTTCAAATCGCACTTGAGGCAGGATGATAAGCCCCTGGTGATAGCTCAAGTCAGATTACGATACGTTACGTTACATTACGTGTTGCAATGTTAGGTTACCGGTAGCACATTACCTCCCAAGTTCATTTAAAATCGCCTTTGCATTACTCGGGATGTAGGCTGCAACCTATTTTGTATTACCCTCTAAGGATACCTTAGTCTAGGTTAACTTATCTTACGTTACGTTACGCTACGTACAGCCATTTAAAACTATTTCCACGTCCTTCCTCCCCAAGGATACGTAAAATCATATTCGTGTTATCAGAAGGTAGAAAAACAATCGGTTTTGAATACTTCTCCCCAGGGGGGGGAATACCTTCAGTTAAGCTATTTTGGGGGCTCGACAAAATCCATTTCAGCTTACCAGGAGAGAATTTTGAAAAGGAGGGAAGTCAATGAAGCCGTTACACCACACACTTTAATTCTGTACATCTATAAGTAGTATTTGCATATGATTATTTTCGTGTACGTCGCCTTACCTTTTGTTCAAAAATACACCTCTAGTTACCGGTGTACATTTTACACGCAAGGTTACCGACTCGCTTCTGCATTGCATTATATTATATACTTTTTTTACTTTTATTTAGGAGAGAATACCACTTCAAGTTGCCCGGTTTAGTAGAAGCAAATGTCAGAAAGAACATCATCCAGTCGCCAAACATTTAGTGTTTTTTCTTATTTTATTTTTCTTAAGTGGATGTTATATATATATATATATATATATATATATATATATATATATATATATATATATATATATATATATATATATATATATATATATATTTATATATATATATATATATATATATATATATATATATATATATATATATATATATATATATATATATATATATATATATATATATATATATATATATATATATATATATATATATATATATATATTATATATATATATATATATATATATATATATATATATATATATATATATATATATATATATATATATATATATATATATATATATATATATACATATTTATTTATTTATATAGTCCTTTATCTGTTGTAATTTTATTTGTCTTTTTTCGTGTCGTAAAAGGCGACTAAAAGTGGGCGGGGCGGGGGGACTAGGAATCCCCCCCCTTGTATCAACCTCCTGCGAGACGTCAAAGAAGAAGGGGAGTAGAGGGGAGAATAACTTCTCCCCAGTTTTCCTTCCTTGATGTCGGCTACCCCCCAATTTAAGGGGGAAACAGCCAAGGTATATATGTGTGTTGATCATGCTTCTTAAATCATATTGCCGTATTTTATAGCCTTGCCCCTGGCTTCATATATTTTCCTCCCTCAAAGAGTCAAGACATAAAAAGGGGTTCTGGAGGAAATGCCCCCAACTCTGACTGACTGACTGGGATGGGATAGGATTGGTGGGGTAAGGAGAGAGGGGGGTAAAGGATGGGAAGGATTGGAGGGGTAAGCACGAAATTTAAGGAAGTAAGAGTTAATAGAGAGGGGCAAACCCTCGTGCTAAGTTTTTATTAGATATGATTTTACTGTCCCAGTATTACTTTTTTTTTTTTTTTTTTTTTTTTTTTTTTTTTTTTTTTTTTTTTTTTTTTAGTAATGATGAGGAATTTTTGAAGATTTTATTTAATTACTATAAATAGGTTCAGGTGGATGTCCCAAAAAAACCGGAGAAATTCTTTTCCACCAGGCGTGGTCATTGATAAATTCGTATTCTAAAGTGTTCAAAGCATTAGTTTCTTGAAGGAATTCTTCAAAATCGATTTCCATTTTACCCCAGGTTCTGGATGCTAATTTATAAATATAGGTGTTAATTGGTTCGACTTTGAGGTTCTTATGAATTTCTTCCATTCTCTCTATGTATGGTGGGGTTTCAGAGAGAATTCTTCTTAAGTTTAGATTTTGGATAGCTTGGAGACTTAAAAGTTTACTTTTTGGTAAGATGCAGGTTGGAATTGGGGGGTATATTAAGATAGGTCTTACTAAAGTTTTATATAGGGTGACTCTGTTTTTAGTTTTAAGCAGGTTAAATCTACGTAACTTTGTGCCCCCAACTCAAATTGTGACTCTCTGGGTACGTGATATGACTTGGCCAGTTCCCTTACAGGGGGAATTATGACCATAACATATGGATGTATGGGCTTAACTTTGATGTTTATCTTTATTAGCAGACATTTGAGATACCAGCCCTGTTATCTTATATTGATAAATGAAAGAGAGAAAGCGATGGTGACATGAAATAACGCATGGGTTATACAGCTGAAATTCATGCTGGTGAGATCTAGTTCAAAAGATTTCAATTACTACAGCGTATTATTATTGCCCTTTGTAGTAATTGAAGGTCATTTGATGTTGTTGTTGTTGTTGCAAAGCATTTTATATACTAATGTGTATATTTTTTTTTATTCCTAATGAGCACTAGTGTGTGCATATATGGCATTTATTTACCTACATTTAAGAATATATATTTATGTGTAGTGTATGTGCTTCCTTTTATTTATTTTTTTTTTCTTAGCTATATTTTCCATGTTCGATCATCCAGAAAATCTCTCTCTCTCTCTCTCTCTCTCTCTCTCTCTCTCTCTCTCTCTCTCTCTCTCTCTCTCTCTCTCTCTCTCTCTCTCTCTCTCTCTCTCTCTCTCACACACACACAAACACACACATTATATATTAAATTTTCTGAGCATTTTTTTACTTCAATGTAAGATCGTATATAACTCATCTCTTATAAACATATATTTATTTATTTATTTATTTATATAAAATAATATAAGTGCTTATACAAAATTCACTTGTTTTAACAATAAATATTAAAATAGAATTGAAATATTATATCTCTCCCTATATACAACAGTTAAAGCTTTCGTTTTTTCCAAGCAAATAAGTATCATATGTATAACAATGAATTGACATTATGTACTGTATTGATGTGCTCGTTGTTCTGCTCCTGTTGTTGTTGTTGTTGTTGTTGTTGTTGTTGTTGTTGTTGTTGTTGATGATGTTGTTGTTGTTGTTGGTGATTGTAGTAATGGTGGTGGTGTTGATGACTCTGTAATATTTAAAAAATAAAACGGGAAATAGTAGTGTATATTGTGGTGCGTTTTAGAAAAAGGAAGAATTAGAAACTTATTGAGTAGGTCGGTTTTCCTTTCATGAAGCCATAAGAGAAGGACCATGCAATTTTATGCTCTGGAAAGATGGGCTTGCCTAAGGAATAGCCATCTAAAGGGTCAGAACTTCTTGCCCGGAATGTATTAGAAGGATTGAAGTGTTCCGGATCATTAGAATGGAGAGAAGTGGGATAAGAAGGTGTCACCTCATCGACTTCTTCCATGACTTGGAATGAACGAGACTGGATTTTATCGGGTACTGGATCTGTTGATGGAGGGGTTTCAGTAAGGTTGCGATCAGGAGGAACGAAATCTTCTATCCTGATGTTGTCTGGAATTTTAGCAAGTTCGGAATTGTGAGAATCAGGATTGGGAGTGGTGTCATACGTTCCTTTAGGATTGGAAGGCCTAGCTCGCATAACTTCCATATCCGATTCTGATCCCTTAGTTTGGTGGGCATTAGAAGCGCCACTTATCTCTCTTGCTAAATATATGTCTGGCATCTCGGCGGATTCTGGAATAAGAAATATGTCGGAGAGATCAGAAGTAGGTGATTCGTATTGTGTTGGCGGAGCTGATACAGTGGTTTGGTAATTATCAGACAAGGGAGATGTCTGATAGTTCTCTGAGTTATTAGGAGATGGATTTTGGCTGTCTGCCGAGGAGTATGACTGGGTTTGGTCTGAATATTCTTGTATAGGAACGTTATAGATGTTACTGTTCTCTAAGGGACTTATAGCTGTAGATGGATTGTTAATCGGTGGCTCATAATCTTTTGGTGTGTCAGAAACGGAAGATTGGTAACTATTGGCAGTGGTGTCTTTACCACCTGCAGATGCGTGAAGATTTGAAGGAGCTACTGACAGACTATGGAAACTGTTGAAAGCATCAGGAAGATCATAAACATTTATAGCGGGTCGAGTTGTTGGCTGATAGCTAGAGTGGGGCTGAAGAGGTAACTCGTAACTTATAGAGAGAACTGAAGCTGGAAGCCTAAAAGTATTGGTATGAACTTGGGGAGCTTGCGTAGGGGTTTCAAAGTTATTACCCTGAAGGGCTTGATTATTGTTGGAGGGTAAAGGAGGTACACCATAATTTTGCAAGGATGGAGCAGGAAAAGATGGCGTCTGTGCTGTGCCAGAGAGTCCCTGTACTGGGGCTTGGATTGGGAACGAGTAAGACAAAAGAGGAGTTGGGACTTCAGGGGTATTATAGTTCTGTAATAGTGGTGGCTTGTATTGTGGAACAGCTGTTGTAGGAGTTTGTCCAAGATTGCCTGATGAACTCTGAGTAGAGCCATAGCTGTTAGAAGAGGGACCCTGTGGAGTTCCAGACGTAGGGGATACGGGACCATAACTTTGTGATGGGACATTTGAAGGAAAAGCATAGTTTTGAGAAGGGGCATTTAGCGAAGCACCACCATTAGCTGTTGGTGGATTTGAAGGTGAACCATAGGTTTGGAGTTGTAGAGAAGCGTAATTTTGAGCTGGTGCATTTGGTGGGCTGAAACTTTGGGACTTCACATTAGGAGAAGGGCCA
Source organism: Halocaridina rubra (assembly GCA_037179515.1). Lineage (NCBI taxonomy): Eukaryota > Metazoa > Arthropoda > Malacostraca > Decapoda > Atyidae > Halocaridina > Halocaridina rubra. The sequence goes on from JAXCGZ010018876.1 coordinate 14,743, forward strand.
AAATTTTGGGATGGAGCTCTAGGAGGGCCATAGCTTTGTGATGGTGCACTAGAGGGGCCATAACCTTGGGACTGTGTACTTATAGGAAGACCAATATTTTTCGATGGTTGGGTAAGAGAACCATAGTTTTGATTTTGAGATTGAGGGCTAGGAGCACCATAACTTTGAGAAGATAGACTAGGAAAACCATAATTTTGAGATGGTGAACCACTAGGAAGAGTAAAACCTTGAGAAGGCGAAAGTGGAGAACCATAATTT
>JAXCGZ010018876.1:30000-32500 GCA_037179515.1 Halocaridina rubra
TTATTATTATTATTATTATTATTATTATTATTGCTATTTTTATTATCATTATTATTATTATTATTATTATTATTATTATTATTATTATTATTATTATTATTATTATTATTATTATTATCATTATTATTATTGTTATTGTTGTCGTTAGTATTGCTGTTATTGCTGTTGTTCTTACTATATTTTTTTAAACTTTCTATTATTATTATTATTATTATTATTATTATTATTATTATTATTATTATTATTATTATTATTATTATTATTTCAGAGCTGCAGGTCAAGGTTTTACGAGTATTAATTTGGTAATATATTTCTAAATGTGATTTAAATTACTCTGCTCACATTTTCCCTGTGGTTTATGTCAGTCCCTGCATCATGTAAAAGCTATATGTTGCCGCTCACATTACTCTATACTAATTAAGTAATAAACTTGCATAATATTTGGTACTTATATTGGTCTGTTAACACTTCCTCTGTGGTATATTTCAGTCCTTGCATCGTGTTTTAACATTGCCTCTCATATTAAACGCATTGATTCTCTCTCTCTCTCTCTCTCTCTCTCTCTCTCTCTCTCTCTCTCTCTCTCTCTCTCTCTCTTTCCATTCCTTTTAAGTTATTTAACTCGATAAACCCCCTTTCTTTAGATAATTCTTAACTTCGTCCCTTTGAGACTAGTCACACAGGCAGGCATTTACTCTGACAAAATTGCTTATGACACAATTCAAATCTGAATGAGTTTATTTTCACAGTGTTGTAAAATATGTCTCACTTTAAAGTTATCCAAGTAAGTTTGTATTTTTTTTTCCTAATAACACAGATAGCACAGCACACACCGGCACTTTGGCAACATATTGTACACCTCAAGACCTATTATACGAATAAAAAAAATCCTTACAAGAACAGCATAATGCAGTTGTGTAGTTAACTAAATAAGTTAGCAAATAAATAAATAAACATCCCAGTACAATATAGTATTCTGACATGGCGCGTCGGAGGACAAAGCATCCACTGGTGTCGGTCGACGCTGGAGAAGGCATTTCCCACTAATACAGTGGATGACGCAAGCAGTGGGGTGGGGAATTATGGTTATTTTTTTTTTTTTTCATAAGGATTTAAGAGGCATGAGGTGATATGAATTGGCCTTTTTGTAAATGGGTTTGAACTTTGATTCTAACACCCTTCTTACAGTGGGGGACAATTGTCCTTATGAACAAGCATAAATACTAGACTTATTGCAATGAGTTTTAGTTTCTAATCTATCTCTGCTGGCAAAGGCCTCACTTTATGCATACTCTCATAACTCGACCAGCGATGGTCGCCTCAGAAGCGACTAAAACTCTCAGCCTACCTGTGTGTGTCATCTATATCAAGACCTTAAAAGAAAAGAGAATTAATGCTGCTCTTTGTAATCTGCAAAAGTGAAAGTCAAAGAAAATGAGTTACGTGTGCAATAGGAAGTGAAAACTAAGAAAAGAAGAAAAATGGGTTGAGTAATTAAATGTTTCTGTAAATATATAAAACCACGCCCATGCTTGTCCCACCGTAAATTGGAGTCATTGAAGATATTCTTTCACTATTACCCTCACATTGGTGTATTCCCTATCCCTTCTGAGTTGGATGGGTCTATATACAATCCTCTCCTTCTTTTTCCCAAATACTTCTGGCGGAGAAGAGCTGTGCGAGCGATAATAGAGGAGTCGAACTCGGGACGTGGTTATCATTTAAGGTAGACACGGAAGTGATCAGTGGACAGGGTTGGTGTCAGTAAGGGCATCTGGTCGGAACACTTTGACTCAAAACCATATCACTAGTATCCAAGAGGCTTGTGATAAACACTTAGCCCCATATGATCATAGGAGCTCCCGAGGTAAATGATTTTTAATATTAAGTATTCTGTCTTTATTGACTTTTTTTTCCACCATTTCCTACTAAATATCTAATGATTATTTAGGTCTGGCGAACACGAGTTTCCAGGAAGCTAGTGAGAGACAGAGCTAACCTAATTGAATTTTTTTTTTTTTTTTATGAGTGGGATACCAGGACGTGTGAAAAAAATGCCCTTATCTGGACTGGGCACGAAGAAACAAAGCAAAGAGAAACAGAGATGGGGAATGTTGTGACTTGTCAAATGTGAAGGAGTAGTAAGAGATTTGTAACATATATGTAACAATATTCTGTGTAGATGTAGGTATAGAAAAGGATACTTAACTGATGGACGACTTAAAATCGAGCCCAACAAGACAGTCCTGTTTAACTCGAATAAACCCTCAGCTATAGTATCTCAAAGGACGGCTGTTGCCCTGGGCCAAACTACTACATGTGGGAAAAGCTACTGATACTAGAGACTGCATAACGCAAAGTAGCACACACACCCACACACACACACACACACACACACACACACACACACACACACACACACACACACACACATATATACATATATATATAAATATATATATATATATATATATATATATATATATATATATATATATAT
>JAXCGZ010018876.1:37500-40000 GCA_037179515.1 Halocaridina rubra
TCTCTCTCTCTCTCTTTCTTATATCTTGCGAGATTTTTTGGAGAATAAGTAATTTCATCATACATACATACATACATACATACATGCATACATATACAGAGGACGGCTAAGCAAGAATAATATTGTTTTCTGATGGAAGAAATGATTGCATACATACATGCCTACATACACACATACATACATTTGTGCATAAATATCATACACACACACACACACACATGATGAGAGGCTGAGGGAATTAGACTTGCCATCACTCGAAGCTAGAAGAGTAAGGGGGGATATGGTGACAGTCTTTAAATTCCTTCATGGTTATGATAGAGTGGATAGGGATCGATATTTCGATATGGCTGGCTCTAGAACTAGAGGTCATAGTTTGAAGCTTCGGAAGAAAACTTGTTTGCAGGATGTAAGGAAATACTTTTTCAGTGTAAGAGTAGTTGATAATTGGAATTCGCTAAGCGAGGAGGTAGTTAATGCTACCTCAATCCATAGTTTTAAGGACAGGTATGATAAGTATCACTAAGTCTAAAAATGGAACCGATCAGGAGACGGGAAGATACGAGCTTTGGGCTCTTTCCCGTAAACACAATTAGGTAATCACACACACACACACACACACACATACATATATATATATATATATATATATATATATATATATATATATATATATATATATATATATATATATATATATTGAAAACGTGACAGACAGATGAACAGAGGTAAACTACAATGGAAAATGAAACAACGGAGTGTTTAGATCTTTCAAACTGTATTTTAGTTCATCTTCAGAGCAACTCTGAAGATGGACTACAATACAGTCAGAAAGATCTCAACACTTCATCTTTTCATTTTTCCTTGGTAGCATACATGCATGCAGACATACGTACACACACAAGAAGCATTTATATAGCGTTAATTATCGCCTCTTTCCTCCTCCTCCTTTTCCTCTTAATAGCAATGAGTATCACCTCTCTCTCTCTCTCTCTCTCTCTCTCTCTCTCTCTCTCTCTCTCTCTCTCTCTCTCTCTCTCTCTCTCTCTCTTACCTCTCCCCCTCCCCCCCTCCCTTATTGAAAGTGAGTGTAGCCATTCTCGATTGCAAGCGGTAACCACAGAGCTATAAATAACTGGGTAATTTCTGCAATCCCATTACTTTTCTCCCGGTACAGGATTTCCCACTTGTTATCTCTGGTACAACACTAATAGGACTTTAATCTCTGCGCAGTATCCCAGTATGTTAATCCCTTGGCAAATATTCCAGTACCTTACTCCCGGTACAACCGTGTTAGTACCGGTAGAAGCAAACCTATTCATTAACCCCGGTGACGGCATTCGCTTTCGTAAAGGCAGCCACTTCAATCATGATTTTTAGTCTCACAAGAGAGACAATCCTAGCACAGTCACCTCAGTACAATTATTCCGGTACATTAATTCCTGTACAGGCATCAAACCACATCAACATAAGCTCGATAATCATAATGGAATCTTCAAAATGATTAATTACAAATACTTTAACCCCGATGCAGACATCCCAGTTCGCTAACTGCAATATATTCACAGAATACGTCATTCCTAGCTTGTTAATCCAAGTACGCTCATACAAATACCTTAATCAATACAGTCGCTAATCCCAGCACGTTAAGCTAAGCATGAGTATGACAGTTTTTTAATCGCAGTGCTCCAATATAAATGTCATATCAAGTACTATGTTCCAGGTACAATCATTTCAATGCATTAATGCTTGCTGGCTAGTACAGTGGTAACGCGCTGGCTTCGCATTCACGAGGTCGAAAGATCGGTTCCCGTCCAAGACCGAGAGTTTAAACTGTTTACTGGCAGGAACTGCTGTGGTTGGACACCACAGTGGGGGGTTGGGGCTTGCCCTGGCTGACGAATACCCATTGTATTGAAATGGAAATAAAGTTTGTTTGTTTAATACCGGTAGCGTAATCGTATTGCATTATCTTAATCCAGATAACCATGCTAATATAATCCCAATAATGCATCCATCCCATTATATCAATCCCGGTATACGGATCCCAACACAGTCACCTCAGAATTTCAATCCCCATACATTCTTGCCATTTGGCCTTCGCAGTACGTTATTCCAATTGCAGTCATCATAGAATGCCGATCCAGATATGCTGACCCCAGTACATTAATCCCGGTATACTGATCCAAGTAGGTAGTTCTATACATTCTTACCAGTGCTACAATCTCTGCACAGTCATTCCGATACGATAATCCTAATTTACTAATTCCAGTAAATTAATCCCAGTACAGTGAACTCAGTACGATAAACCAGGTAAATTAATTCCAATAGGTTAATCCAAGTGCAATCACCCAAGTACATTATTCCTGGTACTTGTCATCTCAGTGTGTTAATTCCTGCACAGTATGACCCACTTGCCTAGAACTAACTGTATATTATGAAGTCGAATATTTCCTATTACTACTGCTGCTACTTCATATTATTATCACTATCTATCAATCCC
>JAXCGZ010018876.1:52500-72500 GCA_037179515.1 Halocaridina rubra
ACTTAAATTTACATTCATCACAAACCAATCACTCATCACATTCCCGACTCTAACACATGCTCTATTATTCATGCAAAAACTCTTCACCGCATTCAAGTACTTCTACTTATGCCATACAGTCACAATACAATCCGCAGTGCCTCTCTATCAACCCTGTCATATGCTTTCTCTAAATCCATAAATGCCCACAAAGTGTCCCAATCTTTATCAAAGAACATTTCACACACCTATATTACTTCAAACATCTGATCCACACATCCTTTCCCTCTCCTGAATCCACACTGTTCTTTCCCAATCAATTTCTCAGCACCTTTCCTAATTCTCTCGATTAACACTTCCATACATCTTACAAACTACACTCAAACAAATTCCTCTAAAGCTACTACACTCATACTTATCTCCTTTCCTTTTAAAAATTGGAACTACACATGCACTCTGGAACAATATTCCAGAGCATCTTAAAAATTAATCCTCCTTCACATATTTCAAAGGCAAACTATATAGTTTTCTTTTTGGACAAATAGTTGCTGCTCACACACTAACTAAACTTAATGATTTAATGCGATCTCCCTTAACACTAACCTCTCTATATGTAAATGATATCGCCTTCCTCATTGTAAGGAATACAAATATTGTGATGAAACCGATAATAACGATCCTGTATCGAGTGTTATTATTACTACTTCATTATTAGCATTATTGTTGACATTTGTTATAGTTTTATTATTTTCTAGGAAAGCTATATTTCTTTTAACTGTATGTTTTGCCCTCTTACTTTTTAGTTCAATTACATGTCTTCTTATAAGTTACTTTTCGTTTTGTAAACGAATAGCCATTGAACAAAAATGAAAATAAATGTTTGTTTGTTCGTTAGTTTGTTCATCCAGTCAACTGGGACCTTCCCTCACCTAAACATACATATAACAAGCTAACCATCCATTCTACAAATGTCTCTCAACCTTTTGACAACCATTATACATGACACCCAACTATTCCTGGTGCTTTACGTGTTATCATTGCTTTCAATACCAAATGTAATTCCATTTTTGTTATTTCTCTATCGTTCTCATCAGCCAACTTTGGCATCTCCATTCCTGTAATATAATGTGTTAATTAACACCCTTTCTTACCTTGTTCAGATATTTTCCCATCCAGCAGTTTTTTCTCACTCACCATCTGTTAAGACAATTTGTAAATGCACACCTTGGCAAGGTTAGAAGTAATTGGTATTATACTCTAGATTAAGGCGTAGCTAATGTTACTCTAAATTGGGTCATTATTTTGAGTAAGAACTATAATGGATGTTCTTGCAAAGATAACTTGTATGTGTAGGCGCGCCTTATCTCCGTGTCTGCTAAGGGAGAGTTTAATTACTTATGTGTATACATATATACATATGCATGTACACTTATATTCTTACACACACATACATACATACATACATACATACATACATACATACATACATACATACATACATACATACATACATACATACATACATACATACATACTCAAAGCAAATATATTTAAATTCATGTGTACATGACACTAATGTATACCCCGCCAAAGTCAGCTGAATGGTCACTACTGAACAAAAAAGAGTACCCTCACTCCTTTCATGTGCTGCTGCTTCTTGGCTAGAATATATAATTGAGAGAAAATGGGATTGCCAAGCGAAGGGTTTGCAATCCCATCCCAATCCATCTGTCTATCAATATATATATGTAGATAGAGAGATAGATAGAGAGATAGATAGATAGATAGATAGATAGATAGATAGATAGATAGATAGATAGATAGATAGACAGATAGAGAGATAGATAGACAGATAGATAGATAGATAGATAGATAGATAGATAGATAGATAGATAGACAGATAGAGAGATAGATAGACAGATAGATAGATAGATAGACTATATCCAGCTATCTAGAAAACGTTGAACCGCGAGTAATGCATGTAATATAAATAACTAAGGTGTCGTGTTGTGTAATTGACATTAAGTAATATTTCGTCAATACCCCCCTTTGGTACCGAGTTGAACAAACGATTTGATTAACTGCTGTGAAGGTATATTATAGGAATTAAAGAGTGTGTGATAGGAGGTATAGATTGTGGATGATTCCTCTCTCTCTCTCTCTCTCTCTCTCTCTCTCTCTCTCTCTCTCTCTCTCTCTCTCTCTCTCTCTCTCTCTCTCTCTCTCTCTCTCTCTCTCTCTCTCTCTCTCTCTCTCTCTTCAAAACACCATTTAATATGTCTTCATATTTTATTTGTCCATATTGAAATACAAACTCAAGAAGAGACCGTTCATCCATTAGCCCCACAGTGTTCTGAGTAAATTTACTGACAAAACAGAGGCAACTACCTATTGATGAGCACCACTACCTTCGCCGTCTAAGTTCCAACGGGTTATTCACACCAAAAGCTATTCATACCATCTTGATTAGCCTACCTCTAGACGTTCAGATGAATTACCTAAATGAATGAATAATTAAATGACTTTATTTTGAGTAAAAATGCTTTAAGTATAACTAAAAATGAATGTTCAAGACCGTGCAAAGCAATTCTAATTCCCCCCTCCTGCATTTTTACTAATCTCATTTCTAAAAGCCATCAAAGTCTTGAATACGGGAAAAAAATGAACTGTATTAAAAACATCCATCACAAGTTTTTATTTACCTCCACTTCCCTTGTTAGTACATGATGAAATCGCTGTTTATCATAGTGTTAATTACCAGAACGGTAAATCAAGGGTTACTTCAGGTGTGGAAGTTTGTTACTTAAAAAGATGAAAAAGGGTCTGTCGAAATGTGCCAGTGTGTAAAAGAACCGTGTTATTCCGGCGAGTCTTGCTCGCTCTCTCTTTGTTTATTGCGTAATTACGATGTACTTGAAGCCTATTTGCTTCGTTTAGGTACAGTACATTTCTCCTTGGAAAAGGGGGAAGGGTTGTCGGGGCAGGTGCAACAATCCACTGCTCCCAAATCTGGATCTACGGTATGAGTTGTCATTCTGGCTTCTGGGTGATAACCTAAACTAGCACTTGATTGAATCCTTAGTAAATTGGGAGGATTATCAAGAACCATATCTTACCTTAATAGTCTTCGTCTTCCTATAAGAGTGACAGTATTCTGGGCGGTTCTGTTAAGGGAAGGCCAACTAGAATCTAAGCATGGTTGTGTGATTAGACTGGACCTATCCCCCTAGAAGGGGGCTTACCGCATTTGTAAAGTAGGTGGATAAATATGTACCTCAAAATTCTATGTTATGACTTTAGGGAACAGTGATCCTTCGTGACTCGAAAAGATGCTTTTAAAAGAAACTTTGCACTTATTCCAAGCCCAGGAAGAATTGCCTCTAGATGCTATTCATCCTTTTAATTCTCTTCCAAAGTTAAATAGCACCAGTGACATCTGTGAGAGTGAGAAGATTCCGTCATGCCAGAATTACGTATGTCTTCCAAGGCCAGGAAGTTTTAATTAGAGAAACTCTGCTTAACCTTAGAATTCTCCTTCAAAGACGCACAGAACGCGCTACTGTATAAATTGTAATGAGAGGCAGTCTTCAGTGTAGCTGTTTGCTAGTTCCTAACACACACACGCATAAACACACACACACACACACACACACACACACACACACACAATGAACCACCAATTGGAAAGAGTGACCACTGTGTGTTGTTGATGGAGTATATCATTGAAGATATTCTTCCTGAGAGTAGAGGCACTGAGGACATGAGGAGGAACTATCCGAAAGGAGATTACATCAAAATGAATGAGCTTTTTGCAGTTATTGACTGGAGAACCTTATTTTACAACAAATCTGTACAAGAAATGTATGACATCTTTTGTGAGAAATATGGGAAGATAGTAGATTGCTGCATACCTGTCACCAAAGTAGGTGTAATTCATGCCAGAGAGAAATGGTTCGATAATGGGTGTAAAAGAGCTAAGGAGTGGAGAGACAAATGCTGGAAAAGGTATAGGAGGAGAAAAAACATAAATGCCTGGCAAACCTACAAAAGAGCAAGAAATGACTACCTAAGTAAAAGGAGAGAGGCAGAGAGAGACCATGAGAGGGACATCACCAGGAAGGCTAAAGAAAATCCCAAGCTTTTCCACAGCTTTATCAGAGGAAAACTGAAGGTAAAAGAACAGGTTTTAAAGCTAAAGAGAGCGGATGGAAGCATCACTGAGACAGATGAAGAGATCTACAAAGAATTGAACAAGGAGTTTCATTCAGTATTTACAGTAGAAAATACCCCACCCCCTCAGATTGCAGTGATAGAAGCTCAAGGGCCGGTATTAGAGAACATCAACCTTACAGCCACAGAGGTATGCAAAGCGCTGATGGCTTTAGATGTTCATAAAGCTACAGGTCCCGATGACATATCCCCTCATGTGCTTAAAAAATGCGCAAACACAATATCAGTGGCACTAAGTATCATATTTAAGGAGTCACTGGAGTCGGGGGAGATTCCAAGATGCTGGAAACAAGCAAATGTGATACCTATCTTCAAAAAGGGAAGGAGGGATACGGCTCTGAATTATAGACCAGTTTCCTTGACCAGCATAGTTTGCAAAGTTATGGAGAAACTACTAAGGAAACATATCTCTCTTCACTTGGAATCCTTCAACTTTTTGTCAGTGAGGCAACATGGCTTCAGAGAAGGTAGATCAACAGTAACAAACTTATTAGAATTTTATGATGAGGTAAGCCAAATCTTAGAGGAAAGAGAGGGCTGGGCAGATTGCATATTCCTAGACTTCCATAAAGCGTTTGACACTGTTCCACATGGGAGACTTATTAGGAAGCTGCAATCAATGGCTAGAATAGGTGGAAATGTTTTGGAATGGATAAAAACTTACTTAGAAGGAAGGGAACAGAGGGTTAGAGTAAGACACTCAGTGTCTGAATGGAGAAGAGTTAGTAGTGGAGTTCCACACGGTTCAGTTTTAGGGCCACTTTTGTTCCTTATATATGTAAATGACCAACCAGGGTCTGTAAATTCATTCATGAATATGTTTGCAGATGATGCAAAGATTGTGAAGAAAGTAAAAAACGAGAACAATGGTAGAGAACTTCAGGAGGATCTAAATAATCTGCATGAGTGGTCAGAAAAGTGGCTAATGAAATTCAAATGTAAGGTAATGAGAATGGGTACAAGTGCAAGAAGGCCCAAGCTTGACTACTCGGTGGCTGGAGTACAACTTCAAGAGACAGAAAATGAGAGAGATCTAGGAGTAAACATACTGGCAGATTTGTCTCCAGAAATACATATAAATGGCATAGTAAGGGCAGCATATGCATTCTTATCAAATATAAGGGTAGCCTTCAGGCACATGGACAAGGAAATGTTCAGAAATATTTATGTAACCTATGTGAGGCCAAAACTCGAATATGCAGCCCCCTTTTGGAATCCGCACTTGAAAAAGCACATAGCTAAGCTTGAAATAGTTCAAAGACATGCCACGAAACTGGTGCCAGAAATACGCAATCTCAGTTATGATGAGAGGCTGAGGGAATTAGACTTACCATCACTCGAAGCTAGAAGAGTGAGGGGGGATATGGTGACAGTCTTTAAATTCCTTCATGGTTATGATAGAGTGGATAGGGATGGATATTTTGATATGGCTGGCTCTAGAACTAGAGGTCACAGTTTGAAGCTTCGTAAGAAAACTTCTTAGCAGGATGTAAGGAAATACTTTTTCAGTGTAAGAGTAGTTGATAATTGGAATTGGCTAAGCGAGGAGGTAGTTAATGCTATCTCAATCCATAGTTTTAAGGACAGGTATGATAAGTATCACTAAGTATAAAATGGAACCGATGAGGAGACGGGAAGATACGAGCTTTGGGCTCTTTCCCGTAAACACAATTAGGTAATCACACACACACACACACACACACACACACACACACACACACACACACACACACACACACACACACACACACACATATATATATATATATATATATATATATATATATATATATATATATATATATATATATATATATATGTGCGTGTGTGTGTGTGTACACTCACACACGCATACGCATATATATATATATATATATATATATATATATATATATATATATAATATATATATATATATAATATATATATATATTGACGCCTTTAAGGCAGTCAAGTTTATTAGTAGGTAATAAAGGAAAGAGCCATATCGCAGACTTGTCTTTATAGGTAAGGTTTGCCTAGAAGCAATAAAACAATTACTATTAATCATTGAATACAATATATGATTCTACATTACACAAGTGTATGTAGTTAATGTCATCATCCTTACTCTCTATTTATCATTTTATGCTACATGTTAATTATTACAGGTTAATGCAGTTAGCATCTCATAACTTACATGATTGAGGCTTAGAATAAATCCGCTGAATAATATGTCTGCTCTCGGATCCACTCAGTTTCTGTCTGCCTATCCTCTGGAGGTGTATGGCAGTATATGGATTATACTTACTAAGCAAGAACAAGGGCCTGTAGTGTCTTTCCTGACACTCGGTGGCACCCCTGTCTCTCTCTCTCTCTCTGTCTGCATATACACACATACATGTGTGTTGCTGCTCTCTCTCTCTCTCTCTCTCTCTCTCTCTCTCTCTCTCTCTCTCTCTCTCTCTCTCTACCGCCATGGGTGGCGGTAACACTCCCCCCATTGAGCAGTAGCGGCTGCCGAAACCAAGCCCCACGTGGGCATATTACATCCCCGGAATGTGCACTCCCTCCAGTGAGCAGAGATGAATCGGCACTCGCATCAGTGTCCCCTTCTGCGTCCTGACCCGTACCCGACAAACAATCCCATTGTCACTATGGAAGATTTTCATGACCCTAGCTAGTGGCCACTGATTCCTAGGGGTGGGCATATCCATGATGAGAACCACAACACCAACGGATAGATTTGGACTCCCCCAGACTTTCCTTTGTCTGCTCCGCAAATTCGGCAGATATTCCCTCAACCACCTCTTCCAGAACTGATCATCCAGCAGCTGTGCGTGCCGCCATCAGTGTTGGATGCAATCTTCAGCAGTCCATACTCCCGGGAAAGGGCCGGGATCCCCCCTGGAGTATAGAGCGTGAGCAGGCGTAAGCACCGTCTCATCCCCTGGCTCCTGTGAAGCCATAGTTAACGATCGATTATTGACGATCCGCTCCACCTCACAGAATAAGGTTTGCAGGCGACCGTCATCCAACACCTGATTTCCAATCAGAGTATAGAGTGTTTTCTTTACAGTGCGAATTTGTCGCTCCCAGACACCTCCTGCGTGTGGAGGCCCGGAGGCGTTGAAAATCCAACGTATTTCCCGCTCGACCAGCCTTGCTTGTAATACTCGGTCGGCCTCCCAGGTCTTCGCAGCCTCTTTGAGATCCTTGCACGCCCGTACCATGTTGGTGCCATTATCCAATCGCAACAGCCGTGGCGTGACGCCCCTCCTGCACTTGAACCGAGAGATAGCCAAGAGTAGGTCTGCAGCATCTAGCCTGGTAAGTGTCTCCAGGTGGACCGCCCTGGTGCTAAGGCACGTAAAGAGGCAGCCCCATCTCTTATTGCATCGACGTCCCACGGTAGCCATGAAGTGGCCAAAGCAGTCGAGTCCTGTGGCCTCAAAGGGGGTTCGTCCATATGCCACTCTATTATCTGGAAGATCTGCCTGTCTCTGTGGTCGCGGCTGCCCACTTTGCCTTCTGCACAAGACGCACTGTCTCAGCAATCTATCTACCAGTCGCCGCACCTGTGGGACCCAGTACTTTTCTCTCAGTAAGGCGATCGTGTGCTCCCTCCCCATGTGTCCTGCATTTACCTGGTGGATGCATTGGTTAATGAGGGTAGTAACTGGATGGTCCTTAGGGAGGAGAATTGGGTTACATATGTCCTGTGTCACCACGGCTTTACATAGGCGACCACCCACTCATACTAAACCTTTCGAATCTAGGTGTGGCTCCAAGAGGAATATCCCACAGCACTTGGTGAGTGGCTTGCCACTTCGGAGAGCCTTGACTGCCTCCCCATAACTCTCCTTTTGCACAGCCTTAATAACCCGATGTTCAGCCATGTGTAACTCGTCCATGGAGATGTAGCTATGATTGTTCACCAGAGAGGCCAGCCTGGGAAAGTGCCACCCGATGAACCTCCATAGCCACGCCACTGATCTCAGTAATGTATCCCAGCTAGAGAACTGGTTCCAAAGGCTTTGAGATGCTGATGGTGGAGTCTCAGTTACCAACGCTGTCAGTGATAAGGGCGGTCGCAGCTCCATGTCTTCAGTGTCTCCTGTTGGCGTAGTGTTTTCCGGATGCCAATGCTTCCTTGGGTAGCCTAGGAAGTCCGGCCCACTTGTCCACCTGCTCCTCACCATCATGGCATGGCTCGAAAGGCCCCGCGATACATCGTCTGCTGGGTTATGTGCTGAGGGCACGTGTCGCCATTGTCAGATCGGTGCCAGACGCTGTATTGCTGCCACCCTGTTAGCAACGTAGGTCTTGAGCCGCCTGCTAGGATTGCTGATGTACTGCAGCATGAGCATACTGTCCGTCCAATACACGACGTAGTCAATCTTGACCTGTAGCTCGTCGGCGATGATGGCAGTTACTTCGGCACCAAGCTTGGCGGCACACAGCTCCAACCTAGGTATGCTCATTCCCTTCGAAGGGGCTAAACGTGTCTTACCAAGAACGAAGGACAGGCTTACCCTGTCCTTAGTGTCAATGAAGCACAGGTAGTTGGCGGTGCCATACGCCGACTGGGATGCGTCGGCGAAGATGTGTAATTCCACTCGCTCAAGTTCTCCCGTAACCCCATTGCGATAGTGTCTAGGTATCACGAACCCCTTCAACTGTCAGAAAGTGTGCATCCATTCCTTCCAATACCACTGACCTTGCTTGCTGATAGGTTCGTTCCATCCCTTACCAGTCCGGCACTCTTAATGGAAGATGATCTTGGCGCGGACTACAAAAGGCGCCAGTATTCCGAGAGGGTCATAGACGACACTGAAAGTTGTCAATATGCTTCGTCTAGTGAACGCGCAATCTTTGAGCTCCACTCGTACCGCAAACTCGTCCTTTACTTGGTCCCATATCACTCCAGTGCCCTTCCTTCCGGTTGTGCAGCAGTTACTATTTCAGAGCTTGTCTTGTGCTCACGAAGCTCCTTCTTCTGTATTCCTTTCAGCATGCCTGGCATGTTGCTTGACCATTTCATAAGGTGAAATCCTCCTTTACTCATTAGGTTTGTCAACTGCTTGGCTATGGCCGCTGCTTGATTCGCGTCATTCACGGTATGCATAAGGTCGTCGACAAAGAAATTCTTAGAGGTTTCCCTCACTGCCTCATCGTAGGACCTTCCGTACTCTCTAAACATTTGACGTAGGGCATAAGCCGCACAGGCCGGACACCACACACCCCCAAACACATGTACTGTCATCCAGAACGCTTCGATGGGAGTTTGTTCTCGATCGTCCTTCCTCCATTAGAAGCGTAAGGATCCCTTTCGTTCTCCGCTGCTCTCACCTGATAGAACATGGCCTCTATGTCTGCCATCACTGCCACTATGCCCTGTCGAAACTGAAGAAGAATCCCTTAGCTAACTGTTGAAGTCTAGCCCTTATAGTACTTGTGAGTTCATAGACACGCCTTGATGAGTCGCAGTGCAGTCAAAAACAACGCGCACCTTCCCTGGTTTGCTGGGGTCCAGTACTGGATGATGAGGTAGGCACCAGATCCGCTGCCCACCAAGTCGGTCTTGATCTGGCACTTGTTCCATGTACCCCGCAGTCAAGAGTTTTTGAAATTCCGCCTTGTAGGCGTTTTCCAACACCCTATCCTTCCTGAGCCTGTTCTTTAGTGAATCCAATCTGTGACGAGCCGATCTCCATTTGCTGACCTGAGCCAACGATGACTGCTTGAATGAGATCGGCAGTATGTAGTGATTTCCGCTCCTGTTTACACGACTGTCCCACAGGCTGAAGACATACTGTTCCAACGACAACAGCCCCTCTCTCTCCTGAGCCTCCTTTGCTGTGGGCTCGTCCAGCTCCCAGAACCGCTCGGCTATGGCAGTGAGGTTCGTTGACATTTCTGTTGTGTCCCTGGGCAGCAACGCGTCCTGTACTGTCCAGCCTAGAGCTGTCCTCGATGCGAAGGGTTCCCCATCCTGATGTACACCTCCACTACAGGCAAGGCAACTGTCCCCCTTTTCTGACGTCATTCCCTGGACCGTCCGGCATAGTTAGTGGCTCTGAGCTTATCTTCTGTTGCATGTCACCTCTTTGTTCTGACCGTCATTGTCTCTCTTGACCATGGCCTTTTCGTTCTCGCTCGCACCATATGTCACCTTTTTGGCTTGATGGTCGCTGGTTCCTTTGGTTGTCTCATTCACTAGTCCTCCCTGTAGACCTACTGTCATAAGCCGTGTGCAGGATCATCGCGTGCGAGTCACTCTCACATACTTCACATGGCTTTCTTTCTTGGCATATGGCGACTCCGTGTTCTGCTTTAGGCACCCGAAGCATACCCGAAACTTTGCAGCCACCCTCAAGCGCTCCTTATCCCTAGCCTTGCGAAGCTCCAGCAGGCCTTGAGCAAATGTCTATCATGACACAACTGGCATAGTTCAGGCCCTGTCCCCCTTTCCTTTGCCTCTTCGCACTCTGGTCCATCTCACTTGCCTCTGGTTTCCCTTGGAGACCCACGACCAGTGTCAATTCTTGCCAGCACATCCCACGTTCGGATATTGCCCATCTGCTCTGCGATGTACCTTATGAGATCTGTTGCTACACAGGGGCTTCCTGTGTTATTCTCTTTCATTTGGGACATCATTCCTAACTCACATGACATTTTCACAGGCAATTGACCCCTCGCATCCTTGATCAGTCTGATTTCAGTATCGCAATCATTCCTTGCCTCCCGTATCAGTCCTTCTCACACTTCCATCAACTGCACCTGCAGTCCGTCGAGCCGAAGAGCATTCCCTTGTCTGTTCATCACTGGACCTGCTCGCAATTGGGCAGCTCCTGTGGGTTCCACTAGCCATGAGTGGACCGGAATAGCATTTCCTCTGGCTTCCGCATCCGTTTGTTGCTTCTCCCTCTCTCGCTCTTTCTTGCCCTGTTGATCCTCGCCCTCGTGGTTCCCTTCGCCATCTGCCTTTCCCCCTTTGCTCGTGCTCGTATCACTCCTTGTTCTCCTCGGGCCTTTTTCCACCAGTTCTATTCCGTGCACCCTCTGCTTCCTTAGCAGCTGTTCATCATTGTTCCACTGCTCCTGCATTATCTGTTCAGCTATGCCTCTGATGGATTCTTTGTCGGACTCCAAGACACTGATCATCAGGGCTTCCTCTGTTGCTGTCGGTAGCTTCTTCATCAGCTCCTGTGCCTTGCATGTCAGTTCTCCATGCCGTTCATTCACGTGTGTCTCTATATCTGTTCTTGTAATTATCTTGGCATCTTGCTTCTCACCTTCAGTTGTTGTCCACATCCTAGGGCTTCCCTTTTCTATGTTCAATTTCCTATTCTTATCGTTTGCCTCCATTTCTTATTTGGGTAAGCGATATGCCTCTTTCCTCAGTCGGACTAAGCTGATGCTGCGGATGGATAACCTTAACTCCGCTTTTACCATTATGGAAGGGTAATTTCAACTCCGCTTTGGTTAGTCAACAGGTCCTGCACAGCAGAGGGATACCTCAACTTCGCTTCCTATATTGCGGATGGAAAAACCTCCTGCGTTCACACCACTGTAGCATTGCGGAGGAACACCTTAACTCCGCTCTCATGTCGCGGAGGGACAACCTCCTCTGTTCATACCACTGTAGCTTACTTACCACTGTAACACTGCGGAGGGACACCTGAACTCCGTTCCCATGTTGCGGAGGGAAAACCTCCTCCGTTCACATTACTGTAGCACTGCGGAGGGACACCAGAACTCCGCTCCCACGTTGTGGAGGGAAAACCTCCTCCGTTCACACCACTGTAGCAGCATGGAGGGATTCCAAAACTCCACTTCCCACGTGGCAGAGGGAAAAACTCCTCCGTTTCTACCACTGTAGCTTACTTACCACTGTAGCACTGTGAAGGGACACCTGAGCTCCGCTCCCACGTTTCGGAGGGAAATCCTCCTCCGTTCACATTACTGTAGCACTGCGGAGGGACACCAGAACTCCGCTCCCATGTTACGGAGGGAAAACCTCCCGTTCACACCACTGTAGCAGCGTGAGGGATTCCACAACTCCACTTCCCACGTTGCGAATGGAAAACCTCCTCCGTTTCTACCACTGTAGCTTACTTACCATGGTAGCACTGCAGAGGGACACCTGAACTCCGCTCCCACGTTGCGGAGGGAAAACCTCTTCCGTTCGCACCACTGTAGCAACATGGAGGGATTCCAAAACTCCACTTCCCACGTGGCGGAGGGAAAACCTCCTCCGTTTCTACCACTGTAGCTTACTTACCACTGTAGCACTGCGAAGGGACACCTGAACTCCGCTCCCACGTTTCGGAGGGAAATCCTCCTCCGTTCACATTACTGTAGCACTGCGGAGGGACACCAGAACTCCGCTCCCACATTACGGAGGGAAAACCTCCCGTTCACACCACTGTGGCAGCGTGAGGGATTCCACAACTCCACTTCCCATGTTGCGAATGGAAAACCTCCTCCGTTTCTACTACTGTAGCTTACTTACCATGTTAGCAGAGGGAAAACCTCCTCCGTTCAAACCACTGTAGCTTACTTACCACTGTAGCACTGCGGAGGGACACCTGAACTCCGCTCCCACATTGCGGAGGGACAACCTCCTCCGTTCATACTATTGTAGCCAACACGTCATGCACCTAGTAACCGATAGCATTTAGAAAAGACTTTGCAAGTACATGAAAATGAGCCCTACTAATTTGTCTCAATTCTACTGTTAAGATAAATATCTCATAACTGCATCAACCTTTACAATATAACAATTATGTAATAACCTGACAATTTCCTTAAGGCTATTGTACATTACTCAAATCCAGCTAATTATTTGGCTTCATGAGCCGTTGCTTATACCTTTAACATTACTCAAATCTAGCTAATTACTTGGCTTCATGAGCCATTGCTTATACCTTTTATGCTCTTCAATCTGTCCTTCACTCTCCCTCTAGGTGTAAGCACTCCCCCCATTGCAATAATTAATTTTTAGGTCTGCTGAGACCTTCAACACAACTCACAACAATGTTCAATCAGTTATCACTATGTTTCAGCCTTAATTATTCACCTTTGTTGCCGCCGGCACACACTCTACAATGCCGTATTCGTCTGTTCCTCCATACACCAGCTCTCAGGTGATCCTCTGTATATCACAATTCTTAAATTACGCCTTACCTGGGCTGAGACTCATCTCTCTATTAGCCGCTGAAATGCATTATGTGAATTTTATTTTTGGGGGGTTGAAATTTCGTGCTTCACTCCGTATACTTTTGCGTCTATTCTCGATCCTCGCTCTGAAGTGCTTTCATTTGCTCGTCCCAGTATATTTCGTTCATGGTCGCTCATCACTCTGACACATTTAATGTGATTACTTCGTCGCCGTAGTCTCTCCACTGTGACATAGTGGTCGTCTCCTCAGCATCAGGTCTTCATCATCTCCCTCTAGGCTTTACTCAAACTATTGACGCCTTTAAGGCAGTCAAGTTTATTAGTAGGTGCTAAAGGAAAGGGCCATATCTCAGACTCGTCTTTATAGGTACGGTTTGCCTAGAAGCCATAAAACAACTACTATTAATCATTGAATACAATATACGATTCTACATTACACAAGTGCATTTAGTTAATGTCATCATCCTTACTCTCTATTTATCATTTTATGCTACATGTTAATTATTACAGGTTAATGCAGTTAGCTTCTCATAACTTACGGAATTGAGGCCCAGAATAAATCCGCTGAATAATACGTCTGCTCTCGGATCCACTCAGTTTCTGTCTGCCTATCCTCTCGAGGTGTATGGCAGTATATGGATTATACTTACTAAGCAAGAACAAGGGCCTGTAGTGTCTTTCCTGACACTCCGTGGCGCCCCTCTCTTTCTCTCTGTCTGTCTGCATATACACACATACATGTGTGTTGCTGCTCTCTCTCTCTCTCTCTCTCTCTCTCTCTCTCTCTACTGCCATGGGTGGCGGTAACATATATATATATATATATATATATATATATATATATATATATATATATATATATATATATATATATATATATATATATATATATATATATATATACATATGTGTGTGTATGTTTGTGTTTGTGTTTATGTGCGTGTGCGTGTGTGTGATTACCTAATTGTGATTACCTAATTGTGTTTACGGGAAAGAGCCCAAAGCTCGTATCTTCCCGTCTCCTCATCGGATCCATTTTATACTTAGTGATACTTATCATACCTGTCCTTAAAACTATGGATTGAGATAGCATTAACTACCTCCTCCCTTAGCGAATTCCAATTATCAACTACTCTTACACTGAAAAAATATTTTCATACATCCTGCAAAGAAGTTTTCTTACGAAGCTTCAAACTATGACCTCTAGTTCTAGAGCCAGCCATATCAAAATATCCATCCCTATCCACTCTATCATAACCATGAAGGAATTTAAAGACTGTCACCATATCCCCCCTCAATCTTCTAGCTTCGAGTGATGGTAAGTCTAATT
Source organism: Halocaridina rubra (assembly GCA_037179515.1). Classification (NCBI taxonomy): domain Eukaryota; kingdom Metazoa; phylum Arthropoda; class Malacostraca; order Decapoda; family Atyidae; genus Halocaridina; species Halocaridina rubra. The sequence continues at coordinate 67,205 of JAXCGZ010018876.1, forward strand.
CCCTCAGCCTCTCATCATAACTGAGATTGCGTATTTCTGGCACCAGTTTCGTGGCATGTCTTTGAACTTTTTCAAGCTTAGCTATGTGCTTTTTCAAGTGCGGATTCCAAAAGGGGGCTGCATATTCGAGTTTCGGCCTCACATAGGTTACATAAATATTTCTGAACATTTCCTTGTCCATGTGCCTGAAGGCTACCCTTACATTTGATAAGAATGCATATGCTGCCCTTACTATGTCATTTATATGTATTTCTGGAGACAAATCTGCCAGTATGTTTACTCCTAGATCTCTCTCATTTTCTGTCTCTTGAAGTTGTACTCCAGCCACCGAGTAGTAAAGCTTGAGCCTTCTTGCACTTGTACCCATTCTCATTACCTTACATTTGAATTTCATTAGCCACTTTTCTGACCACTCATGCAGATTATTTAGATCCTCCTGAAGTTCTCTACCATTGTTCTCGTTTTTTACTTTCTTCACAATCTTTGCATCATCTGCAAACATATTCATGAATGAATTTACAGACTCTGGTAGGTCATTTACATGTACAAGGAACAAAAGTGGCCCTAAAACTGAACCATGTGGAACTCCACTACTAACTCTTCTCCATTCAGACACTGAGTGTCTTACTCTAACCCTCTGTTCCCTTCCTTCTAAGTAAGTTTTTATCCATTCCAAAACATTTCCACCTATTCTAGCCATTGATTGCAGCTTCCTAATAAGTCTCCCGTGTGGAAAAGTGTCAAACGCTTTATGGAAGTCTAGGAATATGCAATCTGCCCAGCCCTCTCTTTCCTGTAAGATTTGGCTTACCTCATCATAAAATTCTAATAAGTTTTTTATTGTTGATCTACCTTCTCTGAAGCCATGTTGCCTTACTGACAAAAAGTTGAAGGATTCCAAGTGAAGAGAGATATGTTTCCTTAGTAGTTTCTCCATAATTTTGCAAACTATGCTGGTCAAGGAAACTGGTCTATAGTTCAGAGCCGTATCCCTCCTTCCCTTTTTGAAGATAGGTATCACATTTGCTTGTTTCCAGCATCTTGGAATCTCCCCTGATTCCAGTGACTTTTTAAATATGATACTTAGTGCCACTGATATTGAGTTTGCGCATTTTTTAAGCACATGAGGGGATATGTCATCAGGACCTGTAGCTTTATGAACATCTAAATCCATCAGCGCTTTGCATACCTCTGTGGCTGTAAGGTTGATGTTCTCTAATACCGGCCCTTGAGCTTCTATCACTGCAATCTGAGGGGGTGGGGTATTTTCTACTGTAAATACTGACTGAAACTCCTTGTTCAATTCTTTGCAGATTTCTTCATCCGTCTCAGTGATGCTTCCATCCGCTCTCTTTAGCCTTAAAACCTGTTCTTTTACCTTCAGTTTTCCTCTGATAAAGCTGTGGAAAAGCTTGGGATTTTCTTTAGCCTTCCTGGTGATGTCCCTCTCATAGTCTCTCTCTGCCTCTCTCCTTTTACTTAGGTAGTCATTTCTTGCTCTTTTGTAGGTTTGCCAGGCATTTATGTTTTTTCTCCTCCTATACCTTTTCCAGCATTTTTCTCTCCACTCCTTAGCTCTTTTACACCCATTATCAAACCATTTCTCTCTGGCATGAATTACACCTACTTTGGTGACAGGTATGCAGCAATCTACTATCTTCCCATATTTCTCACAAAAGATGTCATACATTTCTTGTACAGATTTGTTGTAAAATAAGGTTCTCCAGTCAAGAACTGCAAAAAGCTCCTTCATTTTGATGTAATCTCCTTTCCGATAGTTCCTCCTCATGTCCTCAGTGCCTCTACTCTCAGGAAGAATATCTTCAATGATATACTCCATCAACAACACACAGTGGTCACTCTTTCCAATTGGTGGTACATACTCAATTTTTTCAATATCCAACACATTATCTGTGAACACTAGATCCAGTAGTGATGGCTCATCCCCACCCCTGGCCCTTGTTGGTTCCATTACATGTTGGTGTAGGAAATTCCCTTGTACGCAATCTAGGAATATTGCCCCGAATGAGTCCTCACCACTGTGTGGGTCAAGATTTATCCAATCTATCTCTTTATGATTAAAGTTTCCCATAATCCAAATCCTACATTTTTTTCCCGTGCCATGTTAACAACTGAGTTTATGACTTCAATAGTACCTATATGACTTTCCTCATAAACTTCAAGCCTATTTTGGTTCCTTGGTGGGTTGTATACAACAGTTATTATAATGCTCTCTGACCCAGTATTTATGCGAGCAACAAGAAATTCCTTGAACTCACTTTCTATAGCCAAGTTTATTTCTCCAATTTGAATCCTTTCACTTATGAGCAGTGCTATCCCTCCACCAGTCCTCTCAGATCTTTCAACCCTTAGTATTCCGAAGCCCTTAGGAAAAATTGTGACACTGTTTATGTCCTCACTCAACTTAGTCTCTGTAATTGCTACTATATCTGCCTTACTGTTGTGAATCCTATCTTTTAATTCTACTGCCTTACCAGCTAATCCATCAGCATTTGTGTATAACAATCTTAAGGAGGCCCCATCCCCTGATCTTCTGTCATTATCTTCTTTATCTCCCCTTTGTCTGGAAGAACTCTGAAATGAAAATTTTTCTTCTCTTCTTCATTTCTTTCATCATTTAACCTTCTTGCCTCTTGCAACAAGTTTTTGATCTTTCCCATCTCTTCCTGTGTTCTGTATCGTCTAATGAACACTTCTTTGAATTCTTGAAGGTCTTTTAGACTTTTTTTTCTCAACAATATTTCCCTACATGTTTCCCCTCTCTCAAAGGTTACTTTTGTTGGTCTCGGCTTTCCTTCCCTCGAATATTTACCTAGTTGGTGTATGTTTACAATATCCTCAGGACCACAAACTACTCCAAGCTTTCTTATCAGGTCTACAACCCTAGCTTTATTTTCTTCAAGTCTCCCTTGCCATGTTGGCTCCTGGGATTCGCTTATGCCTGAGGTTACCACTGTCTTCTCCTTATCAAGTGCCTGTCTGATGAGTGGGTTTGCCCTTTCCATCACAACGTCTTTCATTTTTTCGATTACTGTCTCTTTATAGTCAACTGTTTGTATGTTTTCCAATGCCACCACCTTTACAGCCTCTTTTACCGCCACATTCCCCTTTAGTGCATCAGCAAAGGAAGTTTTCATGGCATCATTTTCCATATTCAGCTCCTGGAACTCTTTTCTGAACTGTTCAATGTTTTCCTTAATCTAGACATTCCAAGCAGCAATCTCGTCTCTCTCAGAAGAGAGCCGTGAACTAACATCTAATTCCTTTAGGTTGTCATTCAGCTGTTTGTTTTTATCTGCTTGTTTAGAAATTCTAGATTCTAGTTGACTCTTTTCCCCTTCAAGCTTCTTTATTCTTTTTTCTAGTTCCTTTCTCTCCTGCCCTTGTGCTTTATTTGCTTCCTCCAAAGATCTTATTTGCTCTCTGAGTGTTTCATTCTCTTTGTGTGTGTGTGTGTGTGTGTGTGTGTGATTACCTAATTGTGATTACCTAATTGTGTTTACGGGAAAGAGCCCAAAGCTCGTATCTTCCCGTCTCCTCATCGGTTCCATTTTATACTTAGTGATACTTATCATACCTGTCCTTAAAACTATGGATTGAGATAGCATTAACTACCTCCTCGCTTAGCCAATTCCAATTATCAACTACTCTTACACTGAAAAAGTATTTCCTTACATCCTGCGAAGAAGTTTCTTACGAAGCTTCAAACTATGACCTCTAGTTCTAGAGCCAGCCATATTAAAATATCGATCCCTATCCACTCTATCATAACCATGAAGGAATTTAAAGACTGTCACCATATCCCCCCTCACTCTTCTAGCTTCGAGTGATGGTAAGTCTAATTCCCTCAGCCTCTCATCATAACTGAGATTGCGTATTTCTGGCACCAGTTTCGTGGCATGTCTTTGAACTTTTTCAAGCTTAGCTATGTGCTTTTTCAAGTGCGGATTCCAAAAGGGGGCTGCATATTCGAGTTTTGGCCTCACATAGGTTACATAAATATTTCTGAACATTTCCTTGTCCATGTGCCTGAAGGCTACGCTTACATTTGATAAGAATGCATATGCTGCCCTTACTATGCCATTTATATGTATTTCTGGAGACAAATCTGCCAGTATGTTTACTACTAGATCTCTCTCATTTCTGTCTCTTGAAGTTGTACTCCAGCCACCGAGTAGTCAAGCTAGGGCCTTCTTGCACTTGTACCCATTCTCATTACCTTACATTTTGAAGTATTGAATTTCATTAGCCACTTTTCTGACCACTCATGCAGATTATTTAGATCCTCCTGAAGTTTTCTCCCATTGTTCTCGTTTTTTACTTTCTTCACAATCTTTGCATCATCTGCAAACATATTCATGAATGAATTTACAGACTCTGGTAGGTCATTTACATATACAAGGAACAAAAGTGGCCCTAAAACTGAACCCTGTGGAACTCCACTACTAACTCTTCTCCATTCAGACACCGAGTGTCTTACTCTAACCCTCTGTTCCCTTCCTTCTAAGTAAGTTTTTATCCATTCCAAAACATTTCCACCTATTCTAGCCATTGATTGCAGCTTCCTAATAAGTCTCCCATGTGGAACAGTGTCAAACGCTTTCTGGAAGTCTAGGAATATGCAATCTGCCCAGCCCTCTCTTTCCTGTAAGATTTGGCTTACCTCATCATAAAATTCTAATAAGTTTGTTACTGTTGATCTACCTTCTCTGAAGCCTTGTTGCCTCACTGACAAAAAGTTGAAGGATTCCAAGTGAAGAGAGATATGTTTCCTTAGTAGTTTCTCCATAACTTTGCAAACTATGCTGGTCAAGGAAACTGGTCTATAGTTCAGAGCCGTATCCCTCCTTCCCTTTTTGAAGATAGGTATCACATTTGCTTGTTTCCAGCATCTTGGAATCTCCCCCGACTCCAGTGACTCCTTAAATATGATACTTAGTGCCACTGATACTGTGTTTGCGCATTTTTTAAGCACATGAGGGGATATGTCATCGGGACCTGTAGCTTTATGAACATCTAAATCCATCAGCGTTTTGCATACCTCTGTGGCTGTAAGGTTGATATTCTCTAATACCGGCCCTTGAGCTTCTATCACTGCAATCTGAGGGGGTGGGGTATTTTCTACTGTAAATACTGACTGAAACTCCTTGTTCAATTCTTTGCAGATCTCCTCATCCGTCTCAGTGATGATTCCATCCGCTCTCTTTAGGCTTAAAGCCTGTTCTTTTACCTTCAGTTTTCCTATGATAAAGCTGTGGAAAAGCTTGGGATTTTC
>JAXCGZ010018876.1:80000-117500 GCA_037179515.1 Halocaridina rubra
GTGAATCCTATCTTTAATTCTACTGTCTTACCAGCTACCCCATCATCATTGTGTACAACAAGCTCAATGAGGCTGCATTCCCTGATCTTCTAGCATTATCTTTTTTATCTGCCCTTTGGTTGGAAAAACTATGAAACAAAAATTTTCCTTCTCTTCTTCATTTCTTCACCCATTTAAGCTTCTAGATTCATGCAACATGTTTCTGATCCTTTCCATCTCTTCCTGTGCTCTATATGGTCTAATGAAGACTGTTCTGAATTCTTCAAGGTCTTTTAGGTTTCTTGCCCTCAACAATACTTATCTACACTTCTTTGCACATAAAAAGGTAATGTGATAGATTCGCTGCTGGCAACTCATTTATGTTTCCTTCAGGACAGCTTCTTCTTTTCCCCACTCCAAACTTTTCTCAAAGAATATCTATAATTTTTTTTTAGGACTGACTATCTTACTAAGAATATTTTTTTTTCTACTCAATAATCTGCAGACTATTCTTAGGCAAGCTTGGTTGAGATATTATTAATTATCCTGGTTCACTCAAAAAAACAAGGAAAATTTTGAGTGTGTGAGCGTGTGCGTGTGTGCATGAATATCTGAGTGTGTAAATACCAAAATGTTTAGTTGTGCTTACGGGAAAGAGCCCTATGCTTTTAACTATCCTTCTCCAGATCGGTTTAAATTTTGTACTCAGTGATACTAATCATAGTTATCCTTAAAACCATGAATGCATTTAGCATTAACTACTTCCTCGCTCTGCGGATTCCAATTAATAAATGTTATTAATCTAAAAAAGTACTTCCCTACATCCTGCAAGGTTTTTTTACTAAGCTTCAAACTATCACCTCTAGTTCTAGAGCTACCCATATCAAAATATCGCTCCCTGTCCACTCTGTCAAAACCATGAAAGAATTTATGAACCATCAGTATAATCACCCTCATTCTTCTAGCTTCAAGTGATGGTTAAGTATGCTCGCACTTGTGTGTGTGTGTGTGTGTGTGTGTGATTACCTAATTGTGATTACCTAATTGTGTTTACGGGAAAGAGCCCAGAGCTCGTATCTTCCCGTCTCCTCATCGGTTCCATTTTATACTTAGTGATACTTATCATACCTGTCCTTAAAACTATGGATTGAGATAGCATTAACTACCTCCTCGCTTAGCCAATTCCAATTATCAACTACTCTTACACTGAAAAAGTATTTCCTTACATCCTGCAAACAAGTTTTCTTACGAAGCTTCAAACTATGACCTCTAGTTCTAGAGCCAGCCATATCAAAATATCGATCCCTATCCACTGTATCATAACCATGAAGGAATTTAAAGACTGTCACCATATCCCCCCTCACTCTTCTAGCTTCGAGTGATGGTAAGTCTAATTCCCTCAGCCTCTCATCATAACTGAGATTGCGTATTTCTGGCACCAGTTTCGTGGCATGTCTTTGAACTTTTTCAAGCTTAGCTATGTGCTTTTTCAAGTGCGGATTCCAAAAGGGAGCTGCGTATTCGAGTTTTGGCCTCACATAAGTTACATAAATATTTCTGAACATTTCCTTGTCCATGTGCCTGAAGGCTACCCTTACATTTGATAAGAATGCATATGCTGCCCTTACTATACCATTTATATGTATTTCTGGAGACAAATCTGCCAGTATGTTTACTCCTAGATCTCTCTCATTTTCTGTCTCTTGAAGTTGTACTCCAGCCACCGAGTAGTCAAGCTTGGGCCTTCTTGCACTTGTACCCATTCTCATTACCTTACATTTGAATTTCATTAGCCACTTTTCTGACCACTCATGCAGATTATTTAGATCCTCCTGAAGTTCTCTACCATTGTTCTCGTTTTTTACTTTCTTCACAATCTTTGCATCATCTGCAAACATATTCATGAATGAATTTACAGACTCTGGTAGGTCATTTACATATATAAGGAACAAAAGTGGCCCTAAAACTGAACCTTGTGGAACTCCACTACTAACTCTTCTCCATTCAGACACTGAGTGTCTTACTCTAACCCTCTGTTCCCTTCCTTCTAAGTAAGTTTTTATCCATTCTAAAACATTTCCACCTATTCTAGCCATTGATTGCAGCTTTCTAATAAGTCTCCCATGTGGAACAGTGTCAAACGCTTTCTGGAAGTCTAGGAATATGCAATCTGCCCAGCCCTCTCTTTCCTGTAAGATTCGGCTTACCTCATCATAAAATTCTAATAAGTTTGTTACTGTTGATCTACCTTCTCTGAAGCCATGTTGCCTCACTGACAAAAAGTTGAAGGATTCCAAGTGAAGAGAGATATGTTTCCTTAGTAGTTTCTCCATAACTTTGCAAACTATGCTGGTCAAGGAAACAGGTCTATAGTTCAGAGCCGTATCCCTCCTTCCCTTTTTGAAGATAGGTATCACATTTGCTTGTTTCCAGCATCTTGGAATCTCCCCTGACTCCAGTGACTTTTTAAATATGATACTTGGTGCCACTGATATTGAGTTTGCGCATTTTTTAAGCACGTGAGGGGATATGTCATCACGACCTGTAGCTTTATGAACATCTAAATCCATCAGCGCTTTGCATACCTCCTGGGCTGTAAGGTTGATGTTCTCTAATACCGGCCCTTGAGCTTCTATCACTGCAATCTGAGGGGGTGGGGTATTTTCTACTGTAAATACTGACTGAAACTCCTTGTTCAATTCTTTGCAGATCTCTTCATCCGTCTCAGTGATGCTTCCATCCGCTCTCTTTAGCTTTAAAACCTGTTCTTTTACCTTCAGTTTTCCTATGATAAAGCTGTGGAATAGCTTGGGATTTTCTTTAGCCTTCCTGGTGATGTCCCTCTCATAGTCTCTCTCTTCCTCTCTCCTTTTACTTAGGTAGTCATTTCTTGCTCTTTTGTAGGTTTGCCAGGCATTTATGTTTTTTCTCCTCCTATACCTTTTCCAGCATTTGTCTCTCCACTCCTTAGCTCTTTTACACCCATTATCGAACCATTTCTCTCTGGCATGAATTATACCTACTTTGGTGACAGGTATGCAGCAATCTACTATCTTCCCATATTTCTCACAAAAGATGTCATACATTTCTTGTACAGATTTGTTGTAAAATAAGGTTCTCCAGTCAATAACTGCAAAAAGCTCATTCATTTTGATGTAATCTCCTTTCGGATAGTTCCTCCTCATGTCCTCAGTGCCTCTACTCTCAGGAAGAATATCTTCAATGATATACTCCATCAACAACACACAGTGGTCACTCTTTCCAATTTGTGGTTCATACTCAATTTTTTCAATATCCAACACATTATCTGTGAACACTAGATCAAGTAGTGATGGCTCATCCCCACCCCTGGCCCTTGTTGGTTCCATTACATGTTGGTGTAGGAAATTCCCTTGTACGCAATCTAGGATTCTTGCCCCGAATGAGTCCTCACCACTGTGTGGGTCAAGATTTATCCAATCTATCTCTTTATGATTAAAGTCTCCCATAATCAAAATCCTACATTTTTTTTCCCGTGCCATGTTAACAACTGAGTTTATGACTTCAATAGTACCTATATGACTTACCTCATAAACTTCAAGCCTATTTTGGTTCCTTGGTGGGTTGTATACAACAGTTATTATAATGCTCTCTGACCCAGTATTTATGCGAGCAACTAGAAATTCCCTGACCTCACTTTCTATAGCCAAGTTTCTTTCTTCAACTTGAATCCTTTCACTTATGAGCAGTGCTATCCCTCCACCAGTCCTCTCAGATCTTTCAACCCTTAGTATTCTGAAGCCCTTAGGAAAAACTGTGACACTGTTTATGTCCTCACTCAACTTAGTCTCTGTAATTGCTACTATATCTGCCTTACTGTTGTGAATCCTATCTTTTAATTCTACTGCCTTACCAGCTAATCCATCAGCATTTGTGTATAACAATTTTAATGAGGCCCCATCCCCTGATCTTCTGTCATTATCTTCTTTATCTCCCCTTTGTCTGGAAGAACTCTGAAATGAAAATTTTTCTTCTCTTCTTCATTTCTTTCATCATTTAACCTTCTTGCATCTTGCAACAAGTTTTTGATCTTTCCCATCTCTTCCTGTGTTCTGTATCGTCTAATGAACACTTCTTTGAATTCTTGAAGGTCTTTTAGACTTTTTTTTTCTCAACAATATTTCCCTACATGTTTCCCCTCTCTCAATGGTTACTTTTGTTGGTCTCGGCTTTCCTTCCCTCGAATATTTACCTAGTTGGTGTATGTTTACAATATCCTCAGGACCACATACTACTCCAAGCTTTCTTATCAGGTCTACAACCCTAGCTTTATTATCTTCAAGTCTCCCCTGCCATGTTGGCTCCTGGGATTCGCTTATGTCTGAGATTACCACTGTCTTCTCCTTATCAAGTGCCTGTCTGATGAGTGGGTTTGCCCTTTCCATCACAACGTCTTTCATTTTTTCGATTACAGTCTCTTTATAGTCAACTGTTTGTATGTTTTCCAGTGCCACCACCTTTACAGCCTCTTTTACTGCCACATTCCCCTTTAGTGCATCAGCAAAGGAAGTTTTCATGGCATCATTTTCCATATTCAGCTCCTGGAACTCTTTTCTGAACTGTTCAATGTTTTCCTTAATCTGGACATTCCAAGCAGCAATCTCGTCTCTCTCAGAAGAGAGCAGTGAACTAACATCTAATTCCTTTAGGTTGTCATTCAGCTGTTTGTTTTTATCTTCTTGTTTAGAAATTCTAGATTCTATTGACTCTTTTCCCCTTCCAGCTTCTTTATTCTTTTTTCTAGTTCCTTTCTCTCCTGCCCTTGTGCTTTATTTGCTTCCTCCAAAGATCTTATTTGCTCTCTGAGTGTTTCATTCTCTTTCATTTCTCCATCCATATTCCGAATTTTTTCATCAAGGCTTATAACCATTGCCTCTAAATTCTTGATTTTCTGTTTAAGTCTCCTAATGGCTACCCCTCCTACTAACCCATGGATGGGAGAGGTTTGGGACAGAGATGGCCTCATTTTTATGTTCTCCCTCTCACAGAATATAGAAAGAAGAAGAGAAAGAGGAAAAAAAAGAGAAAAACTTTTATTTAAGCTTCACACAGAATTTTTATATCTCCATATAAGTGCTATTTAGTGACTCAATTTATCTCTTTTCTGGTAACACACATCTTAACTTAAAAACTTGACCATGGCAATTTAAGGATAAAAAGAAAAAGAAAAAAAATGCAACAACATAAAAGTTAAACCTGAAGGAAAATTCGAATTTGTGTCTGAGGAGGCACCCACCTGTTTCTGCTATATATTCTTCCTAACTGATGAACTCACTAGCTAACCAAGATATGTTATCACAGGATTAGACTTTACATTTAACTCAATATATATACAAAATAAAAAAAAATAGTAAAAAAGAAAGCTAAAAGAAAAGCAAAAAAAATGAAGAAAATAAGACAGCTGTACTACTTGGCAACTTAACTCAGTACTGTTGACAGATGGATATTTGGTATTTATTTAATTATTCAATTATTTCGTGTATCAAGCTAACTAACAAGTTAATATAAATGGGAAGGATACTGATTTTAACAATATATGTGTGTGTGGTAATTACCTAATTGCAATTACCTTATTGTGCTTACGGGAAAGGGCCTCAAGTTTGTAACTCCCTGTCTCCTGGTCGGTACTTCGTGATACTTGTCATACTTGTCCTTAAAGCTATGGACTGAGTTAGCTACTTGAAAAATAGAAAGCAAGCCGTATATTGTAATGGGAAAGCATCTTTGTTGCAACTATTGAGAGGTGAGTACCACAGGGATCAATACTGGGCCCACTGTTATTTTTAGTTTATATAAATGATATTTCCAATGCCAGTAGTAAATTCAAATATATTCTTTATGCAGATGACACCAACCTTCTCTTGCATGATAATAACCTTAACCACCTGCATTCTGTTTTAAATAGTGAACTAGAAAAAATTAACAACTGGGTCTCTGTTAATAAATTAAAGCTAAATGTTTCCAAAACTGACTATATCTTATTTCAAAATAGATCTGTAGTACACAATATTGGTCAAGTTAATATGAATGGGTATGAAGTAAAAAGAGTTGCTTGTAAGAAATTTTTGGGAGTAATTATTGATGAAAATTTAAGTTGGAAATATCATATTCAATCTGTCTGCTCAAAACTGTCCAAGACGTGTGGAATTTTGTATAAAATTCGCCATAACCTGACAAATGAGGCCTTAAAAAGCATATACTATTCCCTGTGTTATCCTCATTTTATATACTATTTGTCCATCTGGAGTTGTACTTGGCCGTCAATTGTAAGGGATGTATTTGTAACTCAGAAAACACTGATCAGAACTATTACATATAGTGGAAAATATGACTCAACTTCCTCTTTATTCAAGGAGCTAAACTTGCTTAAATTTAATTATTTGATACAATATTTCTGTCTTATTATTATACATAGTGATGTTAACGATAACAGAATATTATTTAGATTTATTCAACACAACCATGGAACCAGAGGTAACAATATAAATTTGATATGCCCACAGCCGAGAACAACCTTTTACAACTTTTCTATTCATTGTTTTGGCCCAAAATGTTGGAATGCATTACCAGAAGATTTAAAAACAATAACTGGAATAACTTTATTTAAAAAGAAACTCAAACAGCATTTATTTACTAGGCAAAATCAAACAGCTGTTGATTAATAATTAATACAGTATTGGTGCATCATTATGTCCAGGTTAAGGTCAGGCTACTAGTTTGTTTTATTACAAGATAAGTATGAGATTGCTATATTGGAGCTTTTGTTAACTATTGCCGTCATACTTTAAATTATGTGAAATGTATATTAAACTGCCAGCCAAGGAGCTCTTAGTCAGCAGGCTAGTGCCTCTGAATATAATGTACATATTTATTCCTGTATGTATACTGAATATTTGGCAATAAAACCTATGACTATGACTATGACTCTTCACTTAGCGACTTCCAATTATCAACTACTCTCACTAAAAAAGTACTTCCTCACATCCTGCAAAGAAGTTTTCTTACGAGGCTTCAAACTGGGACCTCTAGTGTGTGTGTGTGATTACCTAATTGTGATTACCTAATTGTGTTTACGGGAAAGAGCCCAGAGCTCGTATCTTCCCGTCTCCTCATCGGTTCCATTTTATACTTAGTGATACTTATCATACCTGTCCTTAAAACTATGGATTGAGATAGCATTAACTACCTCCTCGCTTAGCCAATTCCAATTATCAACTACTCTTACACTGAAAAAGTATTTCCTTACATCCTGCAAACAAGTTTTCTTACGAAGCTTTAAACTATGACCTCTAGTTCTAGAGCCAGCCATATCAAAATATCGATTCCTATCCACTCTATCATAACCATGAAGGAATTTAAAGACTGTCACCATATCCCCCCTCACTCTTCTAGCTTCGAGTGATGGTAAGTCTAATTCCCTCAGCCTCTCATCATTACTGAGATTGCGTATTTCTGGCACCAGTTTCGTGGCATGTCTTTGAACTTTTTCAAGCTTAGCTATGTGCTTTTTCAAGTGCGGATTCCAAAAGGGGGCTGCATATTCAAGTTTTGGCCTCACATAGGTTACATAAATATTTCTGAACATTTCCTTGTCCATGTGCCTGAAGGCTACCCTTACATTTGATAAGAATGCATATGCTGCCCTTACTATGCCATTTATATGTATTTCTGGAGACAAATCTGCCTGTATGTTTACTACTAGATCTCTCTCATTTTCTGTCTCTTGAAGTTGTACTCCAGCCACCGAGTAGTCAAGCTTGGGCCTTCTTGCACTTGTACCCATTCTCATTACCTTACATTTTGAAGTATTGAATTTCATTAGCCACTTTTCTGACCACTCATGCAGATTATTTAGATCCTCCTGAAGTTCTCTATCATTGTTCTCGTTTTTTACTTTCTTCACAATCTTTGCATCATCTGCAAACATATTCATGAATGAATTTACAGACTCTGGTAGGTCATTTACATATATAAGGAACAAAAGTGGCCCTAAAACTGAACCTTGTGGAACTCCACTACTAACTCTTCTCCATTCAGACACTGAGTGTCTTACTCTAACCCTCTGTTCCCTTCCTTCTAAGTAAGTTTTTATCCATTCTAAAACATTTCCACCTATTCTAGCCATTGATTGCAGCTTCCTAATAAGTCTCCCATGTGGAACAGTGTCAAACGCTTTCTGGAAGTCTAGGAATATGCAATCTGCCCAGCCCTCTCTTTCCTGTAAGAATTGGCTTACCTCATCATAAAATTCTAATAAGTTTGTTACTGTTGATCTACCTTATCTGAAGCCATGTTGCCTCACTGACAAAAAGTTGAAGGATTCCAAGTGAAGAGAGATATGTTTCCTTAGTAGTTTCTCCATAACTTTGCAAACTATGCTGGTCAAGGAAACTGGTCTATAGTTCAGAGCCGTATCCCTCCTTCCCTTTTTGAAGATAGGTATCACATTTACTTGTTTCCAGCATTTTGAAATCTCCCCTGACTCCAGTGACTTTTTAAATATGATACTTAGTGCCACTGATATTGAGTTTGCGCATTTTTTAAGCACATGAGGGGATATGTCATCAGGACCTGTAGCTTTATGAACATCTAAATCCATCAGCGCTTTGCATACCTCTGTGGCTGTAAGGTTGATGTTCTCTAATACCGGCCCTTGAGCTTCTATCACTGCAATCTGAGGGGGTGGGGTATTTTCTACTGTAAATACTGACTGAAACTCCTTGTTCAATTCTTTGCAGATCTCTTCATCCGTCTCAGTGATGCTTCCATCCGCTCTCTTTAGCCTTAAAACCTGTTCTTTTACCTTCAGTTTTCCTCTGATAAAGCTGTGGAAAAGCTTGGGATTTTCTTTAGCCTTCCTGGTGATGTCCCTCTCATAGTCTCTCTCTTCCTCTCTCCTTTTACTTAGGTAGTCATTTCTTGCTCTTTTGTAGGTTTGCCAGGCATTTATGTTTTTTCTCCTCCTATACCTTTTCCAGCATTTGTCTCTCCACTCCTTAGCTCTTTTACACCCATTATCGAACCATTTCTCTCTGGCATGAATTACACCTACTTTGGTGACAGGTATGCAGCAATCTACTATCTTCCCATATTTCTCACAAAAGATGTCATACATTTCTTGTACAGATTTGTTGTAAAATAAAGTTCTCCAGTCAAGAACTGCAAAAGGCTCATTCATTTTGATGTAATCTCCTTTCGGATAATTCCTCCTCATGTCCTCAGTACCTCTACTCTCAGGAAGAATATCTTCAATGATATACTCCATCAACAACACACAGTGGTCACGCTTTCCAATTTGTGGTACATACTCAATTTTTTCAATATCCAACACATTATCTGTGAACACTAGATCAAGTAGTGATGGCTCATCCCCACTCCTGGCCCTTGTTGGTTCCATTACATGTTGGTGTAGGAAATTCCCTTGTACGTAATCTAGGATTCTTGCCCCGAATGAGTCCTCACCACTGTGTGGGTCAAGATTTATCCAATCTATCTCTTTATGATTAAAGTCTCCCATAATCAAAATCCTACATTTTTTTTCCCGTGCCATGTTAACAACTGAGTTTATGACTTCAATAGTACCTATATGACTTTCCTCATAAACTTCAAGCCTATTTTGGTTCCTTGGTGGGTTGTATACAACAGTTATTATAATGCACTCTGACCCAGTATTTATGCGAGCAACTAGAAATTCCTTGAACTCACTTTCTATAGCCAAGTTTATTTCTTCAACTTGAATCCTTTCACTTATGAGCAGTGCTATCCCTCCACCAGTCCTCTCAGATCTTTCAACCCTTAGTATTCTGAAGCCCTTAGGAAAAACTGTGACACTGTTTATGTCCTCACTCAACTTAGTCTCTGTAATTGCTACTATATCTGCCTTACTGTTGTGAATCCTATCTTTTAATTCTACTGCCTTACCAGCTAATCCATCAGCATTTGTGTGATTACCTAATTGTGATTACCTAATTGTGTTTACGGGAAAGAGCCCAAAGCTCGTATCTTCCCGTCTCCTGATCGGTTCCATTTTTAGACTTAGTGATACTTATCATACCTGTCCTTAAAACTATGGATTGAGGTAGCATTAACTACCTCCTCGCTTAGCGAATTCCAATTATCAACTACTCTTACACTGAAAAAGTATTTCCTTACATCCTGCAAACAAGTTTTCTTACGAAGCTTCAAATTAGGCCCCATCCCCTGATCTTCTGTCATTATCTTCTTTATCTCCCCTTTGTCTGGAAGAACTCTGAAATGAAAATTTTTCTTCTCTTCTTCATTTCTTTCATCATTTAACCTTCTTGCATCTTGCAACAAGTTTTTGATCTTTCCCATCTCTTCCTGTGTTCTGTATCGTCTAATGAACACTTCTTTGAATTCTTGAAGGTCTTTTAGACTTTTTTTTTCTCAACAATATTTCCCTACATGTTTCCCCTCTCTCAATGGTTACTTTTGTTGGTCTCGGCTTTCCTTCCCTCGAATATTTACCTAGTTGGTGTATGTTTACAATATCCTCAGGACCACATACTACTCCAAGCTTTCTTATCAGGTCTACAACCCTAGCTTTATTTTCTTCAAGTCTCCCCTGCCATGTTGGCTCCTGGGATTCGCTTATGTCTGAGATTACCACTGTCTTCTCCTTATCAAGTGCCTGTCTGATGAGTGGGTTTGCCCTTTCCATCACAACGTCTTTCATTTTTTCGATTACAGTCTCTTTATAGTCAACTGTTTGTATGTTTTCCAGTGCCACCACCTTTACAGCCTCTTTTACTGCCACATTCCCCTTTAGTGCATCAGCAAAGGAAGTTTTCATGGCATCATTTTCCATATTCAGCTCCTGGAACTCTTTTCTGAACTGTTCAATGTTTTCCTTAATCTGGACATTCCAAGCAGCAATCTCGTCTCTCTCAGAAGAGAGCAGTGAACTAACATCTAATTCCTTTAGGTTGTCATTCAGCTGTTTGTTTTTATCTTCTTGTTTAGAAATTCTAGATTCTATTGACTCTTTTCCCCTTCCAGCTTCTTTATTCTTTTTTCTAGTTCCTTTCTCTCCTGCCCTTGTGCTTTATTTGCTTCCTCCAAAGATCTTATTTGCTCTCTGAGTGTTTCATTCTCTTTCATTTCTCCATCCATATTCCGAATTTTTTCATCAAGGCTTATAACCATTGCCTCTAAATTCTTGATTTTCTGTTTAAGTCTCCTAATGGCTACCCCTCCTACCAACCCATGGATGGGGGAGGTTTGGGACAGAGATGGCCTCATTTTTATGTTCTCCCTCTCACAGAATATAGAAAGAAGAGAAAGAGGAAAAAAAAGAGAAAAACTTTTATTTAAGCTTCACACAGAATTTTTATATCTCCATATAAGTGCTATTTAGTGACTCAATTTATCTCTTTTCTGGTAACACACGTCTTAACTTAAAAACTTGACCATGGTAATTTAAGGATAAAAAGAAAAAGAAAAAAAATGTGTGTGTGTGTGTGTGTGTTTGTGTGTGTGTGTGTGTGTGATAAAGCAAGGAGATATATATATATATATATATATATATATATATATATATATATATATATATATATATATATATATATATATATATATATATATATATAAATATACATGAGCTCTTTATAGCCAAGAGTGTACCAAAATTGGTAATTCAGTATCAGCCAGCCAGCCAACCAATCTGCCAGCCAGCCACAGCCAGCCAGCTAACCAGCCAGCCAGCCAACCAGCCAGCCAGCCAACCAAAATGCCAGCCAGCCACAGCCAGCCAGCCAACCTGCCAGCCAGCCACATCCAGCCAACCAGCCAACAGCAGCTAGCCAGTGAAAGATTGGATAAACCATTTAAGCATTTCCTTCATTTCATGTCAGAATTTGATTATTCATATAAAAACATATTCCTCCATTTGAAAATTCTGATAATATATTGAAGACTATTTCTCTTTCCATTTAAAGATTTGGTCAGTCATTTCATGCTGTGAGCTATTATAACCAATTCTATAAATTGCAAAAGAATCACATCGTACGAGCATCCAGTCACGCGCACGTACGTAAACAATCATCTGTAAGTCTTTTAAAAAATAATAACAATAATTCATTCTATGACGTCATGATGTGTATAGTCTCTCACAAGCATGACTATAATAACATTTATATTTTTTTATCATCTTCGCAGTCACCATAAAATTAGATATACCTACCTGAACCGTGTTATGAAATCTCACGAGGGTCGAGTTAGGCAATCCTTATAGGCGAGGGAGGATACTTATAGGAAATCATTTACAGGGAGAGAAAGAGAGAGAGGAGAGAGAGAGAGAGGGGAGGAGAGAGAGAGAGGAGAGAGAGAGAGAGAGGAGAGAGAGAGAGGAGGAGAGAGAGAGGAGAGAGAGAGAGAGAGAGAGAGAGAGGGAGAGGAGAGAGAGAGAGGTAATTAAGAAATAATGTAATTTAGGAGTTCTTGAAGGTAAGTCTTATGCCTTTGGCTAATATGTATCTCTCTCTCTCTCTCTCTCTCTCTCTCTCTCCTCTCTCCTCTCTCTCTCTCTCCTCTCTCTCTCTCTCTCTCTCTCTCTCTCTCTCTCTCTCTCCACACACACACACACACACACACACAAACACTGTGTGACTGTGTATGTGTGCGTGCTTTTTACGAGTAAATATCCAAGAGAAAACTAAGGCAGTCATATCAACCTAATTCTGATTAGTAGGTTGGCCATGGGACCAGCTGCCCGTTGAAAGACTACGACTGAAGGTATTAGGATACTACTAGGACTGGTCCAGACAGTTACGGGTTGAGTCTCCCTTCAGGCTAGTTTTTTCCTCATGCCTACATCTACAATGAATATTCTGACGTATTCATTACATATCTCTTATTATTCTGTTACATTTGACAAGTCACGACATTCCCCAAATCTGTCTCCTTTTCTATCTTTTTTCCTCACATTTGTTATAATTTACGGAAGGTCCACAGCTAATGGCCCGCAGTACCCGGCACTGAGGGGTGCGAAGAATCTCCGGGGATCGTGTTGACACGCCTGGTGGTAGCAATGGTTCTGCCCTTAGCCTTGCACCTCCCTATATATCTGCTTCTTTCACTCTTCACTATTCTAACATTCGTGGGCTGAACTCTAATCTTTCGTCTGTGGAACAGCACTTGGGTACTTTCCTCCCTAACCTCCTCCTCCTATCTGAAACCCAGCTGTCTATACATGCTTCCACTGACCCATTTCAAATCTCTCACTATAATCTGTATACTCGTTTTAGTTCCAAAGGTGGGGTCTGTGCCTACTGCAACACTAACATTCCTATTGCGAGGCTCATGGACCTTGAATCTCCGGACGTTGATGTTCTCTCCACTACCACTATCTTCCTTTGCTTCAGCTAATGTTCTCCAAACTCCACCGAGTTTGTGTCTTTCTTTGAATATCTTTCCTCGTGCTATGAGTCCTTGCTATCTTCTCACCCACATGCCAAAGTTCTCTACATTAGAGACTTCAGTGTATATCACAGTGAGTGGCTTAATTCTTCTCACACTAGTGTGGGAGGAAGTGAAGCCCTTGCTTTCTCTATTACTCACGATCTGGAGCAAATTATCAAACATCCTACTTGTGTTCCTGATCATCACGAACATGCAGCAAACACTCTTGACTTTATTTTTACTTCTAACCCTTCAAACTACTCTTATTCTGTGTTTTCCCCTCTTGGTAAATCTGACTACTCTATGATCTCAGTCTCTTCCAATTTTCGCTCACCTCCACCAATCCCTCCTACTCAGTGCCACCTTTGGCACTTTGAGCGTACCCAACATGTAAATTTCAGTAACTTCCTCTTTGAATTCCCACAGGATGATTACTGCTTTCGGTCCCGCAACCCTGATCAGGTAGCTCTAAAAGTTGCCGAGATCATGACTGCGGGAATGGAGGTGTACATCCCCTCTTCTACAAAAACTTTCTCTCCCCCTAAACCTTGGTTTGACCGTGCCTGCTCCATGGCTATCCAGGCTAGGAATTGGACACACCAATCTTACCAAGCCTCTCCTTCCAATTCAACTCGCTCAGCTTTTATTGTAGCTAGGAATTGCTGTGCTGCTCAGACTCGAAGATCTAAGGCTTCCTTTATAAGAAGGAAAGTTGATGACCTTAACTTCTCTCCCACTGACAAATGCTTCTGGTGCTTAGCCAAAAGCCTCTCCAAAAACTTCTGTAACTCAAGCTTTTCCCCTGTCATTCATTTTGATGGTTCTATAGCTTGCTCTTCCACTGACAAAACCACTCTTTTTGGCTCTCATTTTTCTTCCAACTCTTCTATAAACGATTCCAGCTTACTTGTTCCTCAAAATTTACGCTTCTCTAACCCTATGCCCTCCCTTATCCTTTCTTCAAGCAAAGTTCATAAGGTTCTTCGCTCACTAAAGACAAACAAGGCATCTGGTCCCGATGAAATCCCTGCAAGGTTCCTTAAGGAGTTTGCAGGTGAACTGGCTCATGTGCTTTGCCGTCATTTTTGCCTCATTCTGTCAACCAGTATCTATCCTTTAACTTGGAAGCATTCTCTAGTTCAACCTGTTCTTAAGAAGGGTGACCGCTCTATTCCTTCAAGCTACCGACCTATTGCCCTAACCTCCTCTATTGCTAATGTTTTCGAAACTTTGCTCAATGCTCACGTCTTGAAATGCCTTGAGTCTAACTCACTTATCTCCGATCACCAGTACGGTTTCCGCAAGGCAAGATCCACTGGTAATCTCCAGTCCTATCTTATTCATGTATGGTCATCTTCTCTGAGGAACTATGGGGAATCCTTTGTCGTCGCCCTTGATATCTCTAAGGCTTTTGACAGAGTCTGGCACAAGGCTCTGTTGGCCAAACTCCCTGCCTATGGCTTTACCCCTTCTTTCTGTTCTCTGATTTCCAGTTTTCTTACAGACCATTTTATATCTGTAGTTGTTGATGGCACGACATCTAGCCCTTTCTCTTTTACCAGTGGTGTTCCACAGGGCTCTGTTTTTCACCTACTCTCTTCCTTCTCTTCATCAATGATCTTCTACAATTCCCATCTTCCTCTCTTCTTCATGCCTTTGCTAATGATTCTACCCTTCACTTTTCCTCTGCCTTTTCTTTACAGCCTTCATCAGTTACTTGTAATCAGTTTCGTATCACTCTTTCTCCTACTCTTAAATCCGAATTACAGAAAGTATCTGTGTGGGGCACTCAAAATTTAGTTAAATTCAATGCCTCCAAGACACAGTTTCTGGCTATCTCTATCTTTTGCTCCTCCTGATAACCCTATTGTCTTCGAAACTAACGAAATTTACCCTCTTAATTTTATCAACATATTAGGAATCCATATAGCCTCTATCTTGTCTTGGAGGAATCACATAATCAAACTTTCTGAATCTTCATCCAAAATATTGTAGGTTTTATTTCGTTTTCGTCATTACTTTTCCTCTTTACAGTTACTTAAAATCTATAAAGGTCTTACCCGTCCCTGCTTAGAATACTGCTCACACATCTGGGGTACTTCTTATACTTATCTTCTTGATAGGGTTAAATCCAAGGCAGTCAGACTCATTAATGATCCTTCTCTTACTTCTAATCTGGAGTCTTTCTCTCCTCGCCATAAGGTATCTTCACTTTCTCTTTTTTATCACTACTACTTCCATCGCTGTCCTGATGAGTTGGTGAGTTGCATCCCTCCCTAATGCCGAGGCCACGTAACACTCACCAAGCGGCCTCATCTCACAGGTACTGTGAGGAGATTTGTAGCTCGCTGATTGGTCGGTGCAGTTACTGCTTCTTCCCATCTACATCCAAGACTCTAGAACTCTCTTCCTCCTTCTGTCTTTCCTACTTCTTATGACTTTTCATCCTTCAAAAAGCAGATCTATCGTCATCTCAGAGCCTAGTCCTCCATATCTCTGTCTGTCGTTTTCCTTTGTGTGACGCTACCTCATCTCTGCCTTTTCCTTAACCTTTTTCTTTTCCTTCGTCTTGGTATTTTCTCGTGCCCGGGCCTTTATTAATGAGGGCAGTTTCTGTCTGTCCTGGTGTCACTCTCATTAAAAAAAAAATACATATTCGATAGATATTTTAGAAATGGTGTTAACATATACGCTTTTTAACGTTCAGAATAAAGTTTTCAAGATTTACCTAATAATAAGGATAATAATGATGATAATAATAAAAATAATAACCACAATGAAAAATATTGATAACAATAATAATAATAATAATAATAATAATAATAATAATAATAATAATAATAATAATAATAATAATAATAGATGATGATAATATTAATAATAATGACAATACTAATAATAATAATAATAATAATAATAATAATAATAATAATAATAATAATAATAATAATAATAATAATAATAATAATAATAATAACAATAACTAATAATAATAATAATAATAATAATAATAATAATAATAATAATAATAATAATAATAATAATAATAATAATAATAATAATAATAATAATGATGATGATGATAATAATAATATTAGCAATAATAGTAATGATAATACTAATAATAAAAATAATAATAATAATAATAATAATAATAATAATAATAATAATAATAATAATAATAATAATAATAATAATAATAATAATAACAATAATAATAATAATAATAATAATAATAATAATTATAATAATAATAATAATAATAATAATAATAATAATAATAATAATAATAATAATAGTAATAATAATAATAATAGCAACAATAATAATAATAATAATAATAATAATAATAATAATAATAATAATAATAATAATAATAATAATAATATTAATAATAATAATAATAATAAAAATAACAATAATTATAATAATTATAATGAACTAATAAAAAGAACATCAATAATACTAATAATGTTTTGAGATATGATTCCGCCTCTGAAATCTTACTTGGAAGCATACAATAAAAAAAAACAAAAAAGCTAAAAAGAAACTATACAAATTAATAAACAAAAAAATAAAAAAATAAGATAAATGGAGGCTAATTTATTATAGACTTTTTCAGACCAACTTATTTGTTTAGTAAAAGGAAGTATACATACATATACGCTCTCAAACGCTAACACACACACTCTCGCACGCGCGCGTGCACGTTAGCACGCACGCATACACACACTACTCCTTATCTAGTACGTTTCGAAAGTTGTCGCTTGCACACCAAAACAGGAGTGAACATTAAACAGCAAATAAATCATTAATGGAAGCAAATATCAGCCGAGCTGTCATAATAAATTTTTGCTTTCGGCTGTCCTCCTTTGTCACCAGATGCTGCATGTTTATGACATATATATATATATATATATATATATATATATATATATATATATATATATATATATATATATATATATATATATATATATATATATATTATATATATATATATATATATATATATATATATATATATATATATATATATATATATATATATATATATATATATATATATATATATATATATATATATATATATATATATATATATATATATGTATATATATATGTATATATATATATATATATATATATATATATATATATATATATATATATATATATATATATATATATATATATATATATATATATATATATATATATATATATAAATATATATATATATATATATATATATATATATATATATATATATATATATATATATATATATATATATATATATATATGTATATATACATATATATATATATATATATATATATATATATATATATATATATATATATATATATATATATATATATATATATATATATATGAATATATATATATATATATATATATATATATATATATATATATATATATATATATATATATACATATATATATATATATATATATATATATATATATATATATATATATATATATATATATATATATATATATATATATATATATATATATATATATATATACATATATATATTTATATATATTTATATGTATACATATATCTTCTTCTTCTTCGTCTACATCTTTTCCCACATTTATGTGGGGTCGATGTTTCTGGCCAGTTTTCTACATTTGTTTCTGTCCCATACCTCAGCACCCAACAAACCTTTAGACCTCAGATCGTCATTGATGCAATCCATCCACCTCCGCTTTTGTCTCCCTCTCCTTCTCCTAAACTGTATATCCATTTCCATCACCCTCCTCCCAACATACTGTTCATCCCTCCTAACGACATGACCATCCCATCTTAGTCTACTTTCTTGTATCTTATCTGATATTTCTCTAACTTTTGAGGTACCTGTAATTACCTCGTTTCTGATCTTATCGCTTCTTGTCACCCCACACATCCATCTCAACATCCTCATCTCTGCCACATCCAGTTTTTTCTCTTGTGTCTTGTTTATTGCAAATGTCTCTGCTCCATACATCATCGCATGTCTCACAACTGTCTTATGCACTTTACCCCTCAACTTAATCCCTATTCTCCTGTCGCACAGCACCCCAGACACTTACTTCCAGTTCTTCCATCCTGCTTGTATTCTGTGGGTTATTTCTGACTCTGGGTCACCATCCTCTGCTACTGTTGATCCCAAATACTTGAATTTTTCAACTCTTTTCAACACCTTCCCCTGCAAATTGACCTCCCCATCCTCATCATCTCTCAACCTCAAGTACTCTGTCTTCTACATGCTGATTTTCAGTCCTCTATCCTCCATCACTCTTCTCCACTCGTCAAGCTTCTCCTCCACTACCTCTCGTCTGTTGCTACACAGTACAATGTCATCTGCAAAGAGCATACACCATGGAGACTGATCTCTAATACCCTGGTTTACTACATCCAAGACCAGATCAAATAGATATGGACTCAAAGCAGACCCTTGATGCAAACCAACATTTACTGAGAGACTTTTCGTCAAGCCCACACTGCTCTTAACATTTGCCTCTGTCCTCTCATACATATCTTGGATGATTCTTACATATTTCTCGGGGACTCCCTTTTTTCCAATGCACCTCCACACCTCTTGACGTGGTACTCGATCATATGCCTTTTCCAGGTCAATAAAGACCATATGTAGTCCTTTCTGTTTCTCCCTATGCTTTTCCATCATTTGTCTCAAGGCAAATATGGCATCCACTGTCCCTCTTCCAGACATGAAGCCAAATTGTTCATCCCCAGTTCTCGTCACCTCTCTGAGTCTCCTCTCCATGGTCTTCTCCCATATATTCATAGTATATGACTTAACAACTTTATACCTCTATAGTTTCCACACTCCTGAATGTCTCCCTTCCCTTTATAGATTGGGATGATTAAGCTTCCTCTCCATTCCTCTGGCATCTTTTCATGACTAAAGATCTTTTGCATTAAGTCACCACAAGATATCTATGCCTTCCTCTCCAAGACTCTTCCATACCTCCACTGGCATCTTATCAGGTCCAGCTGCCTTTACATTTTTCATTTTCCTAACTGCCCGCTCTACCTCTCTTCTAGCCGCTGTTGTTGTAACTGCTTCATTTGGAAGTCCATCTTCAAATACTGCTCTTGGGTTCTCTTCATTTAGTATGTATATATATATATATATATATATATATATATATATATATATATATATATATATATATATATATATGGTTTCTCTATTAGACCTTCTATGGTATAGTTGGTAGTGCCTTGGTACAGTAATTGTGCTTCTTTGGTTCAAGCCCCGGTGAAGGTAAAAATCATTCATATTATCACATATGGTAATGTGCTTATTTGATTATTGCTGGTCCCTAATTAGATTGGGATTTGAATTAAATGTGAAAACGAAGCCACGAGTGAGGTTGGGAAAAACTGTAATATGAACAAAAAGCATTCAGATAGAATGCGCTCCTATCTAATATAGCAATTAAACTGTAAGGTTGGTTTCCTTTTTTGACCTTCTACGGTGTAGTTGGTAGTGCCTTGGCATAGTAATTATGTGTCCTAGGTTCTAGTCCCGGTCTGGGTTAAAATGTTTCATATATATATATATATATATATATATATATATATATATATATATATATATATATATATATATATATATATATATATATAGAATTACTTCTCCCCAAACTCTTTTCCTTTTTTTATGTCGGCTACCCCCCAATTAAAGGGGGAAACAGCCAAGGTATATGTATGTATGTATATATATATATATATATATATATATATATATATATATATATATATATATATATATATATATATATAATATAGTTGTACGAACAAATACTGCCACAAGAGTAAAAAAAATTAAAGCGACAAGCAGACGAGGAACTACTATCTTGGAGCACTTGCCTTGAACACTATTTGATACACACACACACACACACACACACACACACACACACACACACACACACACACACACACACACACACACACACACATACATACACGCAGCCTTCAGACGCACGGAAAAGAAAATGTTCATAAATATTTGTTACCTATGTGAGGCCAAAGCTTAAATATGCAGCCCCCTATAGGAATCCACACTAGATGAAACACATAATTAAACTCTAAAACGTTCAAAGATATGCCATGAAACTGGTGCCAGTAATACGCAATATTAGTTATGAGGAGAGGCTGAGGATAGACTTACCAACACTTGAAGCTAGAAGAATGAAAGGAGATATAGTGACGGTTTTAAATTCTTTCATTATTATGACAGAATGGATAGGGATCGATGTTTTGATATGGTTCACTCTAAAACTAGAGGTCATAGTTTGCAGCTTTGTAAGAAAACATTTTTGCAGGATATAAGAAAGTACTGATTTAGTATAAGAGTAGTTGTCGATTTGAATTCGCTAAGCGACGAGGTAGTTAAAGATAATTCAGTCCATAGTTTCAAGTACATGTATGATAAGTATCACTGAGTACAAAAATGGAACCGGCCAGGAGTCGGGGATTTATGAGCACGGGGCTCTTTCCCGTAAGCACGATTTAGTCATTACAATTTCCACACACACACACACACACACACACATATGAGAGCATCACTGACACAGATGGAGAGATCAGCGAAGAATTGAACAAAGAGGTTCAGTCAGTATTTACAGTAGAAAAGTCTCCACCCCCTCATATTGCAGAGGTAGATGCTCATGGAGGTATGCAAAGCGTTGATGGAGTTTGATGCCCATTAAGCTACGGGCGCTGATGACACTCCCCTTACGTAGTTAAGAAGTGTGCTAAGCTACAATCGGTGGGGCTATGCATCATACTTGAAAAATAGCTGGAATCTCTCTTCAAAAAGGGAAGGAGAGACACAACTCTAAACAATCGGCCTGTTTCCTTGACCAGCATAGTTTGCAAAGTTATGGAGAAACAACTAAAAAAAAAGCACCTCTCTTCACTTGGAATCTTTCAACTTTTTGTCAGTGCCACAACATGGCTTCAGAGAAGGCAGATCTACAGAAATAAACTTATCAGAATATTATGATGAGGTAAGACAGATCTTACAAGAAAGGGATGGCTGGGCAGACTGTATATTAATAGATTTTCAGAAGGCATTTAATACGGTCCCACACTGGAGATTTATTAAGAAGCTTGTTATGGATAATAACTAACAAAATGTGAAGGGAACAGAGGGTTAGAGTAAGACACTCATTTTCTGACTGGAGAAAGATTAGTAGTAGGGTTCTGCAGGGTTCAGTTTTAGGGCCACTTTTATTCCTTGTATATGAAAATGATCTAGCAGAGTCTGTAAATTCATTTTTTAAAATATTTGCAAATGATGCAAAGATTGTTAAGAAAATAATGGTAGAGAACTTCAGGAGGTCCTAAATAGTCTGCATGAGTGCTCAGAAATGTGGCTAATGAAATTCAGTGCTTCAGAATGTTTTCAATGATGAGAATAGGTACAAGTTCAAGAAGACCCAAGTGTGGGTACTCAATAGCAGGAGCAGAACTTCAAGAGAAAAAGAATGAGAGAGATCTATGAGCAAACATATTGGCTGATTTATCTTCGGAAATGTATATAAATATCAGCGTAAGGTATGCATATGAATTTTAGCAACTGAAAGGGTAGTCTTCAGACACATGGACAAGCAAATGTTCAGGAATATTTATGCAACCTATGTGAGGCCAAAGCTTGAATATGTAGTGCCTATTTGGAATTCACACTTCATAAAGCATAACAATAAGCTAGGAAGAGTTCAGAGACATGCCGCGAAAGTAGTGCCAGTAATACGAACTCTCAACTATGAGGAGGAGTGAGGGAACTAGACTTCCCATCGCTCGAAGCTAGAAAAATGAGGGGGATATGTGGCGGTTTTTAAATTCTCTCTTGGTTTTGACAAAGTGGATAGGTATTGATAATTTGATATGGCTGGGTCTAAGCCTTGAGGTCATAGTTTGAGGCTTTGTAATTTATTATTTTGCTTGATGCAAGGAAGTAATTTTTAATGTCAGAATAGTTGATGATGGGAATTAGCTAAGCGAGGAAGTAGTAAATGATAACTGCATTTATAGATTCAAAGACAAATATGATAAGTATCACTACGTTTAAAAATGGAACAGACCAGTAGACAGGGAATTACGAGCATATATATACATATATATACATATATATATATATATATATATATATATATATATATATATATATATATATATATATATATATATATATATATATATATATATATATATATATATATATATATATATATATATATATATATATATATATATATATATAATATATACATATATATATATATATATATATATATATATATATATATATATATATATATATATATATATATATATATATATCTATATACATATATATATATATATATATATATATATATATATATATATATATATATATATATATATATATATATATATATATATATATATGCCCATATATATATATAAAATATATATATATATATATATATATATATATATATATATATATATATATATATATATATATATATATATATATGCATATATATATATATATATATATATATATATATATATATATATATATATATATATATATATATATATATATAATATATATATATATATATATATATATATATATATATATATATTATATATATATAGATAGATAGATAGATAGATGTGTGTGTATATATTTATGTATATATATATATATATATATATATATATATATATATATATATATATATATATATATATATATATATATATATATATATATATATATATATATATATATATATATATATATATATATATATATATATATATATATATATATAAACAAACACATAAGTGATAGAGCCTGTTTAAGAAACAGTGTGTCTTCCATCCGTCTTGGGAATACAAGGAAGCAGATTATGGCACTCATCATAAATTTCGTGTATTCCTCTCTAAACAAATAAATCTTTTATAGTAATAATATAGCATGAGCATCATAGCCATTGGACCATGGCAAAGGCATTCTTTAAATTCTACAGAGCTATATATAGGGATTGTATATATTCTGTAAAGTAATGGAAGAGAAACTGATAAAATTACAATGAATATGTTGTTTGTGTGCTTCGGTCTTCCTGATAAGCAGCTCATACACAACAATCACATACATACATACATACATACATACATACATACATACATACATACATACATACATACATACATACATACATACATACATGCGCAGCATACATACATACATCACATGCCCCATCGCACAGCATACATACATACATACATACATACATACATACATACATCACATACATACATACATACATACATACATACATACATACATACATACATACATACATACATACATACATACATACATACATACATACATACATACATACATACATACATACATACATACATACATACATACATACATACATACATACATACATACATACATACATACAAAGTTATGGAGAAACTACTAAGGAAACATGTCTCTCTTCACTTGGAATCCTTCAACTTTTTCTCAGTGAGACAACATGGCTTCAGAGAAGGTAGATCAACAGCAACAAACTTATTAGAATTTTATAATGAGGTAAGCCGAATCTTACAGGAAAGACTTCCAGAAAGCATTTGACACTGTTCCACATGGGAGACTTATTAGGAAGCTGCAAGCAATGTCAAGAATAGATGGAAATGTCTTGAAATGGATAAACACATACTTAGAAGGAAGGGAACAGAGGGTTAGAGTAAGACACTCAGTGTCTGAATGGAGAAGAGTTAGTAGTGGAGTTCCACAGGGTTCAGTTTTAGGGCCACTTTTGTTCCTTGTATATGTTAATAAGCTACCAGAGTCAGTAAATTCTTTCATGAATATGTTAAAAAATTATTCAAAGATTATGAAAAAAAGTAAGAAACAAGAACAATGGTAGAGAACTTCAGAAAGATCTAATAAGTCTGCTTGAGTGGTCAGAAAAGTGGCTAATGAAACTCAATACTTCAGAATGTATGGTAATGAGAGTGGGTACAAGTGCAAGAAGGCCCAAACTTGGATACTCAGTGGAAGGAGTAGAACTTCTAGAGACAGAGAACGAGAGAGATCTAGGAGTAAACATACTGGCAGATTTGTCTCCAGAAATGCATATAAATAGCATAGTAAGGGCAGCATATGCTTTCTTAGCACATGTAAGGGTAGCCTTCAGGCACATGGACAAGGAAATGTTCAGAAATAATTATGTAACCTATGTGAGGCCAAAGCTTGAATATGCAGCCCCCTTTTAGAATCCACTCTGGAAAAAGCACGTATTTATGCTCGAAAAAGTTCAAAGACATGCCACGAAACTGGTGTTAGAAATACGCAATCTCAGTTATGATGAGAGGCTGAGGGAATTAGACTTACCATCACTTGAGGCTAGAAGATTGAGGAGGGATATGGTGACTGTTTTTAAATTCCTTCATGCTTATGACAGAGTGAATAGGGATCGATATTTTGATATGGCTGGCACTAGAAGTAGAGGGCATAGTTTGAAGCTTCGTAAGAAAACTTCTTTGCAGGATGTAAGGAAGTATTTTTTTTTAGTGAAAGAGTAGTTAATAATTGGAATTTGCTAAGCGAGGAGGTAGTTAATGCTAAATCAATCCATAGTTTTAAGGACAAATACGATAAGCAGCACTTAGTACAAAATGGAACCGATCAGGAGACGGGAAGTTACGAGCTTGGGGCTCTCTCCCGCAAACACAATTAGGTAATTACAATTAGGTAATTATATACATACATACATACATACATACATACATACATGCATACATACATACATACATACATACATACATACATACATACATACATACATACATACATACATACATACATACATACATACACATATTCAGTGACTTTAAACACATGAATCATAAAACTACCACTATGTTAAGAATATATTATATGAATGTCATTTAGTAAGTTTCTGCTAAAAAGTGTTCAGTAAAATGTACAAACTTACAGTTGCTAAATTTGGATTATGTGATTCCTCCAAGACAAGTTAGAGGCTTTGTGGATTCTTAAAATGTTAATAGAATCAAGAGGGCAAATTTCGTTAGTTTTGAAGACAATATGGCTATCAGAAGGAGAAGAAGATAAAGAGATAACTAGAAACAGAATTTTGGAGGCATTAAAATAACTAATTTATGGGTTCCCCACTCAGATACCCTCTGCAAATCGAAGTTGAAAGTAGAAGAAAGAGTGATGCTAGGCTGATTTCGAGTAGCAGATGAAGGTTGTGAAGTGAAGGCAGAGGAAAGATGAGGGGTTGAATAATAGGCAAAAGCGTGGAGATGAGAGGAGGATGGGGACTGAATAAGATTGTTGATAAATAGAAGGTACAGAGTAGGTGAAAGACCGAACCCTGTGGATCATCACTGGAAACAGGGAATGAGCTGGATGTTGCGCAGTCAACAACTACAAATATAAAACGGTCAGGAAAAAAAGCTAGAAATTAGAGAACAGAGAGATGGGGTAGAGCCATAAGCAGGGAATTTGGCCAAGAGAGCCTTGTGCCACACTCTGTCAAAAGCCTTAGAGATATTAAGCACGACGACAAAGGATTCCCCATAATTCCAAGGAGAAGATGACCACAAGAGTAAGATAGGACATGCGGTCACCAGCGTATCTTGCCTTGCAGAAGCCATGCTGGTGATTGGAGAAAAGCCAGTTAGATTCAAGATGTATCAAGAAATGAGAACTGAGCAAAGTTTTGAATACTTTAGTAATAGCAGAGGTTAGGGCAATAGGTAGGTATTTGGAAGGAATATAGTGGTCACCTCTCCTAGGAACATATTGGACTAGAGTATGTATCCAAGAAAAAGGACAGACTGGTTGAGAGAATGAGGCGAAAAAGACAGCTAAGAACGGGAGCCAGTTTATCTGCAGACTCCTTGTGGACTCTTGTAGGGATACCATCTGGACCAGATGCCTTGTTCGTCTTTAGCGAGCAAAGAACTTTATGAACTTTGCGTGAAGAAAGGATAAAGGATGGCATAGGTTTCAAGAGGAGTAAAGAATGAGGGACAGGTGCACTGGAATCGTTTACTGAAGAGTTTGCTGAAAAATGAGAGCCAAAGAGTGGCTTTGTCAGAGGGAGAGCAAGCTATAGAACCATCAGTATCAATGAGAGGGGGAAAAACTGAGTTGCAGAAGTTTTTTCCTAAGGACCAGAAACAGTTATCAGTGGGAGAGGAGTTAAGGAGATTACCTTTCCTTTTTGAAAAGGAAGCATTAGACCTTCGAATCTGAACAGTGCATTGATTCCTAGATGTAATAAAAGAAGAGCGAGTTAAATCAAAAGGAGTGGTATGGTTCGACTGGGATGCCCGAGCTCTGGCCTGAATTGCAGTAGAGCAGGCACGGCTAGGGCTACCTGATCAGGGTTGTAGGTCCGAAAGCAGTAGTCATCCCATAGGAAGTCAAAGAGAAAGTTATGCAAAGCATTGCGAGAATATATATATATATATATATATATATATATATATATATATATATATATATATATATATATATATATATATATATATATATATATATACTGAACTCGAAGGAAAGGGAAACAATGGAGTTGGAGAGCACTTTCGATTATTAAAAAACTTCATGAACACATTCAGAGCTAAATTAACAGAGGATGGGATGGGATAGGAGGGGAAAAAGGAGGAGGGGATTAAGGGTATAGAGGAATTGGAGGAAAAAGCACGAAAATTAAATAAAGTAAGAGATAAAAAGAGAGGGGCAGACCCTCCTGCTAAGTTTTAATTAATTCTTAGCGTGGCTATAGTTCTGCATGATTCTACTGCCCAGACATGACTCTCCTTTTATTGTTATTTAAATGTTTTATCGTCGTGAGTAGCTCCTCTACTTATTTAATTGATTTATAATAAATGGTATAAAATAATAATGAGAAAAAAAGGTTTAGTGGATGAAAAAGTTCAGAAATGACTTATTTTTTCTCTATTGAAACCAAGTTTTTTTTATCTTTTGATAGTATCTGTGAAGAAAAGTTCTGTTGGAGAGACAGATCAGAATGGATAATTATTTACAAACGATCAATTATAATGCTAACCCTTTATAACAACCCAATTATACTAAATCTCCTCCACCAATACTTTCGATAACACACACATATGTAACAAAAAAAACACATTTTGACAGATTATATACTTATAAATGTGAGTTCTATCCAAGTTAGGAGTTGAGAATCCTCTGCCTCCCATACTTTATTTTCTCCTTTCCTGCATTTCTTCGTCAGCCAGGGGCGGGGGGGGGGGGACAAAACTAACACCTCCATGTTTACTTGTGTGTCGTTAACGTAGACATAACAGGGTGGAACGATGGGAGTAGAAGTCTTCCCATTGGTATTTGAATCCCGCAAAAATTAAGACATGCCGGACGAAGAGTGATCTGGTAGGAACACATCCAACCGGAACCCTAAGTTTGTGCTTTAACTAGATACTAGACCAATCCCTCTGAATTAAGAGGTGCTGAGTACAAAACTGGGCGTGCTCAGCATGAATGCAAGCTGTATCCTAAGTATCTGTTTACAAAAAGAAAAAAAAAATCTTGTGATTTAAGATGCATGTACGTGTAAGTATGCTGTCATAAAAATAATTCATTCTCTTAATTATTATTATTATTATTATTATTATTATTATTATTATTATTATTATTATTATTATTATTATTATTATTATTATTATTATAATTATTATTATTATTATTATTATTATTATTATTATTATTATTATTATTATTATTATTATTATTATTATTATTATTATTATTATCATTATTATTATTATTATTATAATTATCATTGTTCTCTGCAGATTACCAGAATACTTCTCATATTATCTTTATCACTTAAAAGGGAAATGAGAAACAGCCTTTGTACAGTGTGACGGTCCTATAATTGCACAGAACTTTTACTCTGTATTTTTTTTTTTTTTTAGTGTAACACCAGGACAGGCAAAAAAGTTGCAGTCATTAGGCCAAGGCACCAAGAAAACATTTAGACGCATAAAAAGTAGAAGCTTAAGGACAAGGCAGAAATAAAGTAATGATATATAATAGGGAAAGGACAGGCAGAGAGAATAGTGGAAGTATTGAAGACCTAGATATATGGCAGGATTAGGCATTAATATGACCATAGACATTTTTTTTTTTAAGCAGGATAGATTATAATAATTAGGCTAGACAAAACGATGAAGAAAGTTCCAGAGTCTGGGAGTGGATGGCAAGAAGCACTCACTGCAATAACCAATGCACAAGCTACAAATCACGTACCTGTGAGACGAGGCTGCTTGGTAATTGTTACGCAACCTCCACAGTGGGTAAGGGATGCAACTTGCCAACTCAACAGAGCAACTATGGAAGTAATAACGATTGCAAAGAGAAAGGGATGATACCTTATGGCGAAGAGAAAGAGAATTCAGATTAGAAGTAAGGAAAGGGTTATTGATGAGCCTGATTGCCTTAGATTCAACCCCAT
The DNA here is from genome assembly GCA_037179515.1 of Halocaridina rubra. Taxonomy (NCBI): domain Eukaryota; kingdom Metazoa; phylum Arthropoda; class Malacostraca; order Decapoda; family Atyidae; genus Halocaridina; species Halocaridina rubra. The sequence continues at coordinate 109,041 of JAXCGZ010018876.1, forward strand.
CAAGGAGATAAGTACAGGGAGTTCCCGGCTTAAGTGTTACCCGAGTTACGATTTTCATCCATTATGACAGAGGGCCCATAAATTATTGATAAGTCAAATTCTCGACCTACCTGGTTTGTGTGGTCAATAGAGACTTCGTGTGCTGAAGAGTTTCTGAGCTTCCTGACGAATACACGGCTAGCAGCACTGTTGTATTCATATAGACAACGTTAATGGCTTTATATATTAATTTGTTTATATATTTGGTTACTTGTAGGAATAAGATTGAATTTATTTACAAAAGTACCAAACACATAGCCGTGTATAAACGATCCATCAACCTTTATATTTATCTCATATTGTGTACTGCAGACTTTTTGCAAGTATTGTTGCAGAGAATACGATAATATTATTTTACATGTATCAGCGTAATAAACTTATTTAGATTTGGTAAAAATATATGTTATTTATTTCTAAATAGCATTTTTTTTTACTAAAGTAATTATAATATTAAATGTCTATTATAGACCAGTAGAATTTTGATTTTTTTATGAAAACTCTTATAAACAATAATATAGTTTTCATTACAATTCCCAAATATATCTAGTTAATGGTTTTATTTATTTATTTGTTTATGTATTTGGTTATTTGAAGGAATTCAATTTTAATTATTTACAATATATAAACAAAAAAGTTTGTTAAGGTTGGCCTTTGGAATTCGACGTCACCTGGCATTGTTGTATACGAATCTATCAAGTTAATGGTTTTATTTTTATATTATATGTTTGTGTATTTTGTTATCTGAAGGAATTAGATTTAATATATTTATACGAAATAAGACCTGTGGTGTAGATGGTAGCTCCTTGGCTTAGTAACTAAAAGTACTAGGTTCAAGTCCCGGTCAGTGTAAAAGTGATTCATGTTTTCACATATGGTAATGTGCTTATTTGATTATTGTTGGTCCCGAATGAGATTGGAAGTTGAATTTAATGCGAAAACGAAACCACGAGTGTGGTTTGGGAAACTGTAATATGAACATAGTGACATTCAGATAGAATGCGTTCATTCCTAGTATAGCAGATATAAGCAGTAAGCTCTGTTTCCCTTTTAAGACCTTCTGTGGTGTAGTTGGTAAACCCTTGTCTTATTAATTATAAGTCCTAGGTTCAAGTCCCGGTCTGGGTAAATATGATTCATATATATATATATATATATATATATATATATATATATATATATATATATATATATATATATATATATATATATATATATATATATATATATAAACATTATTATATTATGAAAAATAGTTACTTGCTAATTGCAAAGTAAATTAACTTAAAATACTTAATGGAAATTTATGTGTTAGAGAATGTTTAGTTTTTTAATAGACCATTTTTTAACCTTATGCTTTTTATTCTCTTTCCATACTCGTAAAACAGAAATTTTATGGGGTTTTATTTTTTGAAAATTGCATCCTTACGTCTACATAAATTTGCAAATAATCTTTACCATTGATTTAGATGGTGCATCTGTTTTATTAAAAGGCATAAAATATTACATATCAGCATATGTACACACAAGCAAATACTAAGGTGTAGCTTGTGTTTGGAATACTTTCTTCTTCTTCTTCTTCTTCTTCTTCTTCTTCTTCTTCTTCTTCTTCTTCTTCTTCTTCTTCTTCTTCTTCTTCTTCTTCTTCTTCTTCTACTACTACTACTACTACTACTACTACTACTACTACTACTACTACTACTACGATTATTATTACCGCTACTGCTGCTGAGCAATTGTTACTACTACTACTACTACTACTACTACTACTACTACTACTACTACTACTACTACTACTACTACTACTACTACTACTACTACTACTACTACTACTACTACTACTACTACTAGTAGTAGTAGTACTACTACCCTACTGCTACTACTACTTCTACAGTTTTTAACGAATAAACTTATAAACAAAACATATAATTATACTTTTACATACAGAAACCATGTCTTTAATGTCTGCATATTTAAATTTGTTACCCCTCTGTGAGATCTTACACCACTGAAGCAATGTAGCGCAGACCTTAACTAATAGAGAGATTCGGTGTCTCAACCATATTATACTAAAGAACCCCTTGCGTTCGTTTGTGTTTATAAATAAATAAATATATATATATATATATATATATATATATATATATATATATATATATATATATATATATATATATATGTATATATATACATATATATATATATATATATATATATATATATATTATATATATATATATATATATATATATATATATATATATCTTGAAAGAGAAGGTAATTCTGGAACATTTATATAATAGCTGAGCATCAGAGAGGAATTTTGAGCTATGAAGACAGCTTGTTTCAGATATCAACTTTGAAGACTTGCATCGAGAGATTCCACTCCCATGGAGGTACAAGTGTCTTCGCTGGATACTATCTTCAACATGAAGTCCTCATTGTGTGTTATTCATTTATTAATGATGCTTTATTTCATTATTTGCATATTTTTTACATTTAATTTAGGTATTTAAATACTCGTATGTCTAGACATTATTTTAAAATAATGCAAGTCTTCAAAGTTGATATCTAAAACAAGCCTTCTTCTTAGCTCAAAATTCCTCTCTGATGCTAAACTATTATATATATATATATATATATATATATATATATATATATATATATATATATATATATATATATATATATATATATATATATATATATATATATATATATATATATATATATATATATATATATATATATATATATATATATATATATATATATATATATATATATATATATATATATATATATATATATATATATATATATATATATATATATATATATATATATATATATATATATATATATATATATATATATATATATATATATATATATATATATATATATATATATATATATATATATATATATATATATATATATATATATATATATATATATATATATATATATATATATATATATATATATATATATATATATATATATATATATATATATATATATATATATATATATATATATATATATATATATATATATATATATATATATATATATATATATATATATATATATATATATATATAATATATATATATATATATATATATATATATATATATATATATATATATATATATATATATATATATATATATTTATATATATATATATATATATATATATATATATATATATATATATATATATATATATATATATACATAAAAATTTCGGGAAGCCTTGCATAGGAGATTCTGGTATGGGAGGCACTATTCTTCCCGAGTCTCAGATGCCGTAAACACAAAAAGAAGCGAATATACCTCTTGTCCAGTGTTGGTAATTTACTTGAGAGTATTGTCACATCTTTTCCTTTTCGTTCTTTTTGAATGGAGTTTCAAGTGCTTGATGACAATGGCCAAAGGATAATAACAAAGTCTAATAACAAAGAATATATTCTGGTCTCATTTCCAGAACCCGGTAGGCTTGTTAGCTTATTTACTTCTCCAGTAAGTGGTTAAAAGACTGTCTCCATTGCTGCATCTTTGCAAACTTCCTTATATACAATGGTCTTCTTCTTCTACTAATACTACTGTTCTTAATTCTACTGCCACTACAACAACAACTTACTATTACTACTACTACTACCACCACCACAATTATTAATATTATTAATAATCTTATTATTATTATTATTATCATTATTATTATTATTATTATTATTATTATTATTATTATTATTATTATTATTATTATTATTATTATTATTATTATTATTATTATTATTATTATTATTATTATTACCATTATTATTGTTATTATTAGAATCATATATAATTATAAAATTTATATAAATATATATATATATATATATATATATATATATATATATATATATATATATATATATATATATATATATATATATACCTGAGAAGTGGGAATACAGCGTAAATGTTCTGCCCTTGAAAACATCCTAAAGTAAATTTTCGATAGCTCGCAATTAAGGAGACGCTCGCACTTCGGAGTATTTACATATAAGAATATATACAAATCATAAAATGAAAGTTGCATTACTACTTTGCCATTTAATGTGTAATGTAAGTGTTTATAGATGGTTGAATTAGGTAATGGTATGTTACAGATGCGCTATGTAGAGAGAGAGAGAGAGAGAGAGAGAGAGAGAGAGAGAGAGAGAGAGAGAGAGAGAGAGAGAGAGAGAGAGAATATGTCTGAAAGCTTGCGAGAATCCAAAATTGTTTTCTCAAACGCATTGTCATGATAAATGGGGAAATACGCAGTTGTATATATGTGCATAAATACATATCCTTCTCATGGTATTATATTGCCTTTATAACATTTATGCCGTTCTGGCTTTAAGCAGAACTGCATATGAAAAATTTATAATATGCATTACTTCATTTTTCAGTTACAATAATAATAATAATAATAATAATAAAAAAAAAAAAAAAAAAAAAAATAATAATAATAATAATAATAATAATAATAATAATAATAATAATAATAATAATAATAATAATAATAATAATAATAAAATTGATAATAACAATAATAATAATAATAATAAAAACTATTATTATTATTATCATTATTATTACTATCATTATTATTATTATTATTACTATTATTATTATTATTATTATTATTTTTATTATTATTATTATGATTATTATCATTATTATTATTATTTTTATTATTATTATTATTATTATTATTATTTTAATTATTATTATTAAAATTATTATGATTATCTGTATTGTTATTAATATCATTATTATTATTATCATTATTATTAGTCATAATATTATTATCATTATTATTATTATTATTATTATTATTATTATTATTATTATTATTATTATTATTATTATTATTATTATTATTATTATTATCATTATTATTATTATTATTATTATTATTATTATTATTATTATTATTTTTTTTTTTTATTATTATTATTATTATTAATATTATTATTTTTATTATTGCTATTGCTATTATTATTATTATTATTATTATTATTATTATTAGTATTAGTATTATTATTATTATTATTATTATTATTATTATTATTATTATTATTATTATTATCATAATTACTCTTATCATTGTTTTTATTGAAGTTGTTGCTGTTATTACTATTATTTAACGCTAAGGCAGTTAATAATAATAATAAAAATAATAATAATAATAATAATAATAATAATAATAATAATAATAATAATAATAATAATAATAATAATAATAATAATAATAATAATAATAATAATAATAATAATAGCAAAAATAATAATAATAATAATAATAATAATAATAATAATAATAATAAAAATAATAATAATAATAATAATAATAATAATAATAATAATAATAATAATAATAATAATAATAATAATAATAATAATAATAATAATAATAATAATAATGGCGAAAATATCGGTAATATAATAATATAGAAGCATTATTACTCATCAGAATAAATAAAGAAATAAAAGAATAACTTTAAAAGATATTCATCTATGACTTCCTTGTGGGTCATCTTCTTTGGTTTTTCTTTTGCGACATAAAGGTACTGATAAAAACTTCTTTTTTTTCCACAGCTTTTCCCACGTCAGTGTGTGGTCGCTTTTTCTCACTAACATCGTTGGTTTGGAGAAAAGCGGTTTAATTTTGGCTCCATGTATTACTGTCCGATGCTCTTCTCGACAGTGAGCTTCTCCATTGACCTGGGCTTGTCACTTACGCAGAATAGAGCTGGCTTGTTCCCACGGCAGCTAGAAGTGGAAATTACATTTGAAAACAAAAGCATCTTAAACACGCGCCATTGGGCTGTGTCCTTTTATGTATTAATGATGTGTACATTTTACGTCGAGTTTTTTTCTGCACATTTCAAAACAATCAGTGCAGATGATTATAAAAACTGAATAATAACATTGACTCAAAATGTTTGCATTGAGAATTAGTTTTACTTCCTTATTTATATAGAGGTAAAGTGGGTTATATGCAAGTGAAAATATATCTGTGTATTACCTAATTGTGATTACCTAATTGTGTTTACTGGAAAGAGCCCAAAGCTCGTATCTTCCCGTCTCCTGATCGGTTCCATTTTATACTTAGTGATACTTATCACACTTGTCCTTAAAACTATGGATTGAGATAGCATTAACTACCTCCTCGCTTAGCCAATTCCAATTATCAACTACTCTTACACTGAAAAAGTATTTCCTTACATCCTGCGAAGAAGTTTTCTTACGAAGCTTCAAACTATGACCTCTAGTTCTAGAGCCAGCCATATCAAAATATCGATCCCTATCCACTCTATCATAACCATGAAGGAATTTAAAGACTGTCACCATATCCCCCCTCACTCTTCTAGCTTCGAGTGATGGTAAGTCTAATTTCCTCAGCCTCTCATCATAAATGAGATTGCGTATTTCTGGCACCAGTTTCGTGGCATATCTTTGAACTTTTTCAAGCTTAGCTATGTGCTTTTTCAAGTGCGGATTCCAAAAGGGGGCTGCATATTCGAGTTTTGGCCTCACATAGGTTACATAAATATTTCTGAACATTTCCTTGTCCATCTGCCTGAAGGCTACCCTTACATTTGATAAGAATGCATATGCTGCCCTTACTATGCCATTTATATGTATTTCTGAAGACAAATCTGCCAGTATGTTTACTCCTAGATCTCTCTCATTTTCTGTCTCTTGAAGTTGTACTCCAGCCACCGAGTAGTCAAGCTTGGGCCTTCTTGCACTTGTACCCATTCTCCTTACCTTACATTTTGAAGTATTGAATTTCATTAGCCACTTTTCTGACCACTCATGCAGATTATTTAGATCCTCCTGAAGTTCTCTACCATTCTTCTCGTTTTTTACTTTCTTCACAATCTTTGCATCATCTGCAAACATATTCATGAATGAATTTATAGACTCTGGTAGGTCATTTACAGATACAAGGAACAAAAGTGGCCCTGAAACTGAACCCTGTGGAACTCCACTACTAACTCTTCTCCATTCAGACACTGAGTGTCTTACTCTAACCCTCTGTTCCCTTCCTTCTAAGTAAGTTTTTATCCATTCCAAAACATTTCCACCTATTCTAGCCATTGATTGCAGCTTCCTAATAAGTCTCCCATGTATGTGTATGAGTTCGTGTGTGTGTGTCTGTGTCTGTGTCTTTTGTAGCCAAACTCAAACTCTCTTACCCTGGAATTTCTACTGGCTATTTTTTTTTTTTTTTGGGGGGGGAGACGGGGTTCTCTTCCTCTCTTTTTTATTTGTGTGTGTGTGGGGGGGGGCACAGTTGAGGATCCTCTTCTTCATTTTCTTTACTTTTTCAATATTTTCGTTCCTTCATTTTGGGGGTTGGGACATGAATCACATCTCTCATGTTCCCTGCGTGTCGTAAAAGTTAACTAAATGGTGAGAAGTGAGGGAACAGGCAAGCCCTTCCTTTGTATATATTTCTAACAAAGAGTTAAGTTTGTTGCTTTGACTCAGCCACCCCTCTTTTAAGAGGTATTATGACACATACATTTAGCATGAGATTTTGCTTTTACAAATATTTTATTTTGTCGCAGAGTTCTATGGGTTATTTGAAGGCTGTCCGTGTGTCGTAGTGTCCTCACTTTTACCTCTGTGTTGTGAAACTTTGCTGGCTAGTACAGTGGTAACGCGCTGGCTTCGCATTCACGAGGTCGAAAGATCGGTCCCCGTCCAAGACCGAGAGTTTAAGCTGTTTACTGGCAGGAACTGCTGTGGTTGGACATCACAGTGGGGGGTTGGGGCTTGCCCTGGCTGACGAATACCCATTGTAATGAAATGGAAATAAAGGTTAAAAAACTCTCTCATGTGTAGAACAGGTAGAACAGATATTTATATTAGACATTGTTATCAAGCCGGTAGGAAATTATATGTTTTTTTTTATATAAGTTGAAAGTGTTATAGTTTATTTTAGCTCAAGCTACAGTCAGGGCATTTATTTTTCCCCTACCAGTTCTTAAAGAACGAAATAAGAACACAGAGTTCAGATTTTTTTATTTTTCATGAATAAGGGAATCATTCAACTCGTGAACTCTATAAGATTTAAGTTAAAAAGTACGATAGATTTTAAGTACAATGTAAAACAAGAATTTCATCTCTACTTCGATAAGTTTTTGCTGGGAATTTCAAGTCTGATGACTCTACAAACATTTAAAAATATTGTGCGCCGTATGTCCATGATAATAATAATTTCATTAGAAAGTTACATAACAATAATGAATTGCAAAATAGTATTTTTGAAAAAGTTAATGATTGACAAATAATGTGCCGCCCATCTGGCATGGAGAAAGCGCATTCACGGAAACACAATAAACAAAAATATATATGGAAGAAC
>JAXCGZ010018876.1:122500-125000 GCA_037179515.1 Halocaridina rubra
TTTTTTCATTAGAACATTGAAAGTGCCCCAAATATAATGCAGCTACGTGAGGTAAGAGCGAAAATAAGTGACAATGAAGAATAAGGAATGAAAAAGTACGGAATGATAAAGGCGATGTCTGGTGAAGGTATAGGATATATTTCATCGTGTTTTTTTTTACTTTTTCTTTTTCTTTTGCCATCGATCGCATGGGTTGATGCAATGAGTATATTGATAATTGCAGAATATCTTTTTGTAGAGTTTTGGGTTATAAATTCATTATTAGAGAGCTTTTATTCTTTTTGTCTCGTACTTTGTGAATTATTGTGGTTATTGTTACCTTTCTTTATTCGGTTGCTTCTCTTTTGTTGCTTTTTTTTTATTGGTGTTTGTTTACATTTTCTATGTTTTTATTCTTGTTCTTTGGCGGCAACATTTCTCCCGCTGGAAACTAGTTGTTGGGTTGTCTAAGTATTTTACAGCCAGATGCCCTTTCTACATGAACAGTCCTCTTTTGATTCGGCCTTGGGGGCGGCACCGAGTTGAGGTGAACTGCTCCCCCGAAGACTAAATCTTATGATTATGTTACCCTGCTGTTTTATCGTTATTACTCATGTCAGTTCCGGCAGTGGTTTTCACTTATATGATACTACGGTAAATATCCTCTCTCTCTCTCTCTCTCTCTCTCTCTCTCTCTTCTCTCTCTCTCTCTCTCTCTCTCTCTCTCTCTCTCTCTCTCTCTCTCTCTCTCTCTCTCTCTCTCTCTCTCTCCTCTTCTCTTGTCTAAGCGTAAACATTTATATATTTTGTCTTATTTTTATGTATATGTTAAGTTTTTTATTTTCCCACACCTGCCTAGTACTGTGAGCTGGAACAGATGGTGTGGTGAGGTTGCTAAGAGATGAAGCTGTGGATGTAAATACGCTACGGCTGCCGGGTTTCACGGTAGATCTTTAGTCAATTACACTGTGGATGACCCAGGCAGTGTGGTGGAAGAGGGGGAATTGCGGTAACCCTTTATCCAAGAGAAGCTAAGATTGGGATAGTGAGGTGAATTGGATATTTGGTGAATGGGATGCACTTTGACTCGGCCATCCTCTTACAAGGAGGATAACGGCCATTGTATATGTATTGCTAGAATGGTACCCTCCGGAAGAACTTCTGAATTAGATTTCTGTATACAAATCAGTGAAAAAATTAACTATTTTATTTCTTCCCATTCATTCTTCGGTCAGCCTCTACTTCATTACGCAATACGTATCCTTCCACTGCTGAGTGGGTTCGCTATTTACCCTAAGTTCAACTTACTCTGTATGATCTTAAAAAGCTAACTTTGAAAGTATCATTATATATGTCATTTTTTAATTGTGCTCTACACTGCTCTCTTTCTGGTCGATTTTTTCATTATATTCTAGCACACACATATTACTTTAATATATGAATGCCATTGGCATTCATATTTTCATTTTGATAATGATAGTAATCAACTATTCTTACATTAAAGAAAAGTACTGTCTTAAAATCTGCAAAGCAATTCATTTCATGATGTTCTAAACTGTGATCTCTCATTCTGCAGCCACCATATCAAAGCTAAACTCAGTATCAATTCTCTCAAAACTTAGGTGTTTCAAAATTATTGCCATATCTCCTTTTTTCTGTCTTCGAGTGGTGGTAATTCTAACACCATTATTTTTTCGCATAATGAGACTTCTTACCTCTATCACGTGGTCTGTAGCAAATTTTGTATTGTATTTTTTTTTTTTTTTTTAGGTGCAGATCCCAGAGGGGTCCTCCATATTAAACTTCAGTCCTCATCTAACTCAGATTCATTCGGTAAACTGACTTTATGTTTGAAGGCCACCCTTATGGTAGTAAGGCATACATTGCCTTTACTTTACCATTTGTATGCATACATGGAGATATATTTGCCAATGCATAGACATTTATATATATATATATATATATATATATATATATATATATATATATATATATATATATATATATATATATATATATATATTTTTTTTTTTTTTTTTTTTTTTTTTTTTTTTTTATGTCAGCAGTATGATTCACGTGAGCTATCACTGTAAATCCCAGCTGTCATGCCTTTGCCAGGATGTAAATATATATGAAAGTACAGCCATAAATGCAAACTATAGAATGCAGGAACTAAAAGATGTCATTTTGCTTATATGTCACTTTCCCTATGTTTCGTTTTAGTTTAGGGGATATGGTATAATAATAAATGAATGTGGACATGCCTATTAGGGGATGCATCATACAAGCTGCATATAATCTTTGGAGTCAACAAAGATCGGATTTAACTTTGAAAATTTATTCTCGAGTCAGACCTGAGCCACATTCTGTTAATGTTGCAGCTAAAAAAATATAAATATAATTGATAGTGTCAAAGAAACACTTTCTAGTGTACACCAGTAACTCAATTGGCCCCACTCTCTAAACTAGTTTATATGGAGTTGAAATGTCGATACCCCTCATTACTTAAACCTGATGGGCA
>JAXCGZ010018876.1:152500-160000 GCA_037179515.1 Halocaridina rubra
TTCACTGAATGCAACAATTTACCATTAATTCCATATAATCTCAAAACATTCCACATAGCCTCTCTATCAACTCTATCATATGCTTTCTCCAGATCCAAAAATGCTAAATACACATCCTTACCCTTTGCTAAATATTTCTCACATAACTGCCTAACTATAAAAATCTGATCTATACAACCTCTACCTCTCCTTAAACAACTCTGCACTTCCGCGATCACATATTCTGTCTTATCCCTAATCCTATTAACCAGTATCCTACCATACACTTTTCCTACCACACTCAACAAACTTATACCCCTAAAATTACTGCATTCATACATATCTCCCTTACCTTTGTATAGGGGCACTATACAGGCAATCACCCATTCCACTGGCACCAATGACAACATAAAGCGTATATTAAACACTCTCACTAACCATTCCATTGCAGTCACACCCCCTTCTTTCAACATCTCCGGTCTCACACCATCCATTCCAGGTGCTTTACCTGCTTTCGCTTCATACAATGCCCTTTTCACCTCCTCTCTTGTAATCTCTCTCTCATTTTCATCTCCCATTACTGGCCCTTGAACCCCTCCCCCTGCCACTATAGCTGCCTCTCTATCTTCCTCAACATTCAGCAAGCACTCAAAATATTCTCCCCATCTTTTCCTTGCATCGTTCCCTCTTAACATCTGTCCATTCACATCTTTCACTGTCTCTTCCATCCTCGATCCACCCTTCCTTACTCTCTTCACTTCTTTCCAAAACTTCTTTTTATTCTCCTCATATGACCTACTAAAATCCTGTCCCCACCTAACATTTGCCAACCTCTTCTCTTCCTCTACCTTCCGCTTGGTTTCCACATTTTTCTCCCTATATCTTTCATACTTCTCCCTACTTTTACACTGCAGCCATCCCTCAAAAGCCCTCTTTTTCTCTTCCACCTTCATTTTCACCCCTTCATTCCACCACTCACAGCTCCTCCTCATGCCACCTCCAACAAACCTCTTTCCACACACATCACTTGCATGTCCCACAAAACATTCTTTCATCAACCCCCATTCCTCCCCTAACTCCCCAACTTCTCTTTCTTTCACCCTGTCATATGCCACTCTCAACCTGTCCTGATATTCCTGTCTCTTCTCTGGCTTTTTCAACTCTTCCACCTTCACTATTTCCCTTCTACATCCCCCCACACTATTTCCCCACTCTTTTGCTACTACCACTTTTGCTTCAACCAAAAAATGATCAAACATCCCAGCAGCCACACCCCTGAATGCATGTACATCTTTCACTCTACCAACCATGCTCTTTGCTACCAACACATAATCCATCAATGCTCTTTCTTTCACTCTTCCATTTGCCACTCTCATCCATGTATACTTATTTATTAACTTCTTCTTAAATAAACTATTACCTATCACCAACTCTTGCTCCACACACATATCTAACAGTCTCTCGCCACTCTCATTCCCGCCTGGTACCCCATACTTTCCTACAACACCTTCTATCTCTCCATCACCCACTCTGGCATTCAAGTCACCCATCACAACCACATAGTTCCTTCTACTCAGACCATCCACACATCTAGTTAACTCATTCCAGAATTCATCCCGCTCTTCCTCACTTCTCTCACATCCAGGCCCATACGCACTAACAAAAGCCCAACATTCCCTTCCTATCCTAGCCCTCACCCACATCAGCCTAGATGACACTTCTTTCCATTCCACTACCTGATTTACCATCCATTCACTCAGCAATAATGCCACACCTTCTCTCGCTCTCCCCCTTTCAACCCCAGACACCCTACCCGTCACATCACCAAATGCCACTTCTCCTTTTTCTTTCATCTTCGTCTCACACAATGCCAATACATCCATCCTCCTCCTACCAAACATGTATCCAATCTCACATCTTTTGCTGTGTATCGTACTACAACCATGCACATTTAGACACCCCAAAACTAGAGTTTGGGGAGAAGTTATTCTCCTCTCTACTCCCCTTCTTCTTTGACGTCTCGCAGGAGGTTGATACAAGGGGGAGATTCCTAGTCCCCCAGCCCCGTCCACTATTAGTCGCCTTTTACGACACGCAGGGAATACGGTGAGGCTATTCTTTGATGTTGTGCCCGCCCCACAGGGCATTATATATATATATATATATATATATATATATATATATATATATATATATATATATATATATATATATATATATATATATATATATATATATATATATGAATAATTTTTTATGACATTGGGAACTGAATTAAATGCTAAAATGAAGCCACGAGTGAGGTTGGGGAATCTGTAATATGAACATAGTGGCATTCAGATAAAATGCGTTCATCCCTAAGTATAGCAGATATAAGCTATAAGGTTGGATTCCTTTTAACCTTCTGTGGTGTGTAGTTGGTAGTGCCTTGACTTAGTAATTATAAGTCCTAGGTTCGAGTCCCGGTCGGAGTAAAAAAAATTATTCATGTTTTCACATATGTAATGTGCTTGCTTGGTTATTGTATGACCCGAATGAGATTGGGAATTGAATTAAATGCTAAAATGAAGCCACGAGTGAGGTTGGCGAATCTGCAATATGAACAAAGTGGCATTCAGATAGAATGCGTTCATCCCTAAGTATAGCAGATATAAGCTATAAGGTTGGATTCCTTTTAACCTTCTGTGGTGTGTAGTTGGTAGCGCCTTGACTTAGTAATTATAAGTCCTAAGTTCGAGTCCCGGTCGGGGTAAAAAAATTATTCATGTTTTCACATATGTAATGTGCTTGCTTGGTTATATATATATATATATATATATATATATATATATATATATATATATATATATATATATGTGTGTGTGTGTGTGTGTGTGTGCATGTGTGTGTGTGTGTGTGTGTGTGTGTGTGTGTGTGTGTGTGAGTGCATATTCATGATCTTCACTGATTAAAATATATTTTTAAATCATTTGAGGATTTTCAACGATAATAGTTAATCGGTGATTCTATATTATGACACAGTAATTCAAACTAAGTGATGAAGGATTAAGTATTCTGAATGAACTCTGTACAGTATTGATTGTTTTTTAATTACTTACTGCTTTAATTCAGTCTTTGAAAGCTTAATTGTCATGATCACTTTGTCTGTAGGTTAATTTCAGTGAGAGGTGTTTGATGTTGTGGTGGTGGGCCTATAACGATCACAATCTCACACTATTTTAGCATATATTTTTGCTTTCTTAAACTATCCACTTTTGAATATTTGCAGTTCTCGTTTGCAGAGCAATATCATGAATGCATATTAATTGATATTCGTTTCTTATTACATTATATAAATGGCTATGAAAGAATAATTGTAGCTTTAACTTATTGAATATTTAACAGAACCTTTGCTAGAACATTTGATAAAGTCAAATTGTAATTGGTTTCTGCAGCGCATGACCACTGCGTGCATATCTTTTCATATTTAGATGACTTTGATATTAATTATCATCTTTGTATCCGCAGCTTCCCCATGCTCATATGGAGTCACCTTTTTATCTCTTAGAAACTAATGGATAGTTTGGGCTCATTTGTTTTTGCTGCCGGATAATAACCATCCAGGCATCAATCCTCTTCAGTTAACCCGGTTTGGATCAGCATCGAGCTTAGCTGGTTTGCTCCCCGAGTGAATAGAGTCAGATGAGTTTAGCATCAATAACTTACTTTAGTATTTTCAAGAATGGACAGCAAAATCTGATATTGGTAATCTTATATGTTGTCACAGACTTATTCAATCACTATACAATACCTTCTGATGCGAAGAGATTGGGAAATTTTTATAGCAACTCAGAGATTTTTCCCAAATAAAGCTGATATTTTAGTTATATGTCCGTTAAACTACCAAGTTTCATGACAGTATCGTGAAGATTTCCCAGCCAATCTTTTCTGAGGTGTCTGTAAGCCGTTTATAATATATTTTATTGGACAATAATTCGGAGCATCGCGTTATATATAACGGGCGTGATAAGGAAGTCATTAATTTGTAACTTGTCTGTGTACATGAGATTTCATTGTAAATAAATCAAGAACTTTATGTATTAATTGAATTAGAAATGGAATTACATATGCAATGAGTGCATTCTTGACCTGCAAATGCATCTGACCAGGAAAACAAACTTTATAGATGGAGAAAAATATAGAATGAACTTTTGCATCACATTACATATGTAAAAATGCATTTAATGAAGATAATCAGAGTCGAATGTGTATGACAGAACCTTAATTCAAAATAATTTTATTTGCTTCTTGCTGTTGTACTACTAATCGGTACCATTAAGTTTTGACGTAACTTGCATTTTCATTTTCTACATTGTTAGATTCTCGATGGATAATAGCCTATCTCAAACGCAAGAAGTCTCTAGTTCGACTCTTCCATTATATAATCTTCTTCTTTTCTTCTTCTTCTTCTTCTTCTTCTTTTTCTTCTTCTTCTTCTTCTTCTTCTTCTTCTTCTTCTTCTTCTTCTTCTTCTTCTTCACTAGTTAATTCTATGCTAGTAGATCATACGAGGACTCTGTTTCTCATTATCCTCATGGAAACTAGTGTTAGATTGAGTTTGCAACTTTATGGCCTGATGTCCTTTCTGACATCAACCTTCCCCAGAGTCCAGCCTTAGGACCACCCATGAGTTGCGATGACTTGCTTGATTTCTTGTTTATGAAATAATGAGAGGCAGGAATGACTGTTTGCATTTGCAAAATTAATTTGTGTTTATGGATCATCAGTACACGAATGACGATGTTTATGTACCCTCATGAAAGTAGTACATTGTAGTACACCTTACACTCATTTTTGTATTTTTGTTTTCATTTGATTTCCTTACAGCTCTCGTTAGACAGCACCTTAGTAATAGCTGCAAGCAAAACATAACGTGTATGTCTTCGTAAAACATGTTACATTTTTTTAATATTATTTTCCATACTTATTTTAAATAATTCTCCCATGGGATTTAAGCATCAAAATTTTTTTCCGTACATTTGCGAAGAATAAAATTGTATATCATTTACACCATAAAATTCTCTTTTTAGCCAAAGAAAATCCTATGGTATAAATTATTTATAATTGCTTGTATCTTTATTTACATATTTTATCAAATATTTCTTGTTTAGTAAATGAAAAGCATCACGCGTTCTTCTATTTCTTATCCTAGAGAGGTGAAAAGCGCATCACAGTAACATTTAAGGAAAGCAAAACATCATTACACTCTCAATTATCACTTTTGTGTCTCAGCAAGGCGTGTATTTATTGCATATCATCAGCACATATAAGAACACAAAGACAAAGCAACCACCAAATAAGTGAGATCTCTTTTTTTTTTCCTCCATCCTGACATACATTTTTTTTTTTTACCTTTTTCAATACAAGAAAGGTGTAAAGAGAGATCATCTTCATAGCGTAAGAATACGGAGACAAAACCACCACAACGACTTTTCTTTTCTTTTTTCTTTTCCTTTTCATTCTGGCCCTTTTTCCTACTCTCTTTATTCTTTCTTTTTTTTTCTTTACGCAAGAAAGACGAAGAGCGTATTATCATCATCATCATCATAACATTTAAACGAAAACAGTTCCTAACCAAGAGAAGCGCCGTGTCACAATCTCGAATACAGAATGTGACGATACGATGACATGTATAGCTAAGAACTTACTTCCTTGCAATGTGATGATAGAAGACAGACCACATAATTATAATGTTCGTAATGAGAAAAGCATGACAATAATGGGTTTTATAATATGTAATTGGAAGCCATATTTATTCTTCACTTTCTGCTCAAGCTGGGGTTCTCTGGACCCAGTGGCCCCTTTGCTTGGAATTGATGACTGTGCTTCATCTTAAATTTCAGATCTCCTCATTGCATTCGGTAAAAACTTCGTGATGTTAGAAATGAGTCGTTGATTGTCATCATCTAGACACTGTCTTCGTAAATGATTGATTGAGTACGCTTAAGACTGAGAAGATAGTGGATAGTATGATCTATATATATATATATATATATATATATATATATATATATATATATATATATATATATATATATATATATATATATATATATATAGATAGATAGATAGATAGAGAGAGAGAGAGAGAGAGAGAGAGAGAGAGAGAGAGAGAGAGAGAGAGAGAGAGAGAGAGAGAGAGAGAGAGAGAGAGAGAGAGAGAGAATGTACATAAACGTGTTCATAGAAAAAGTAAAAGAAAAGCAATGAAAAATATTTATATTTTCATAGATTTTTCATGGTTGGAATTTTATAATGAGCAACTGTATCACCGTGATGATGAGGGTCAGTAATTATTTATGGTCACGTGGCCTGAGGTCCATGATATTTCTGACACACAAGCAAACACATACACAAAATGCTCGCGTTGGTAAATAAATATTTACATTCCTCTATAGTACAAAGAGGTGAATGTAAAAAGATGAAGTGCTTTGTATGGTTATTATTATTGCACCTTATTCTAGAAGTTCCGTCGAGAGCATACCACCTCCGCATTGGTAATAATATAATTTTTTTTTTAACTACTAGGTATAGCATTGGGATTCTGTGTACACTTCTCTCTCTCTCTCTCTCTCTCTCTCTCTCTCTCTCTCTCTCTCTCTCTCTCTCTCTCTCTGTGAGTGATTACCTAATTGTGATTACCTAATTGTGTTTACGGAAAAGAGCCCAAAGCTCGTATCTTCCCGTCTCCTCATCGGATCCATTTTATACTTAGTGATACTTATCATACCTGTCCTTAAAACTATGGATTGAGATAGCATTAACTACCTCCTCGCTTAGCCAATTCCAATTATCAACTACTCTTACACTGAAAAAGTATTTCCTTACATCCTGCAAAGAAGTTTTCTTACCAAGCTTCAAACTATGACCTCTAGTTCTAGAGCCAGCCATATCAAAATATCCATCCCTCTCCACTCTATCATAACCATAAAGGAATTTAAAGACTGTCACCATATCCCCCCTCATTCTTCTAGCTTCGAGTGATGGTAAGTCTAATTCCCTCAGCCTCTCATCATAACTGAGATTCCGTATTTCTGGCACCAGTTTCGTGGCATGTCTTTGAACTTTTTCAAGCTTAGCTATGTGCTTTTTCAAGTGCGGATTCCAAAAGGGGGCTGCATATTTGAGTTTTGGCCTCACATAGGTTACATAAATATTTCTGAACATTTCCTTGTCCATCTGCCTGAAGGCTACCCTTACATTTGATAAGAATGCATATGCTGCCCTTACTATGCCATTTATATGTATTTCTGGAGACAAATCAGCCAGTATGTTTACTCCTAGATCTCTCTCATTTTCTGTTTCTTGAAGTTGTACTCCAGCCACCGAGTAGTCAAGCTTGGGCCTTCTTGCACTTGTACCCATTCTCATTACCTTACATTTTGAAGTATTGAATTTCATTAGCCACTTTTCTGACCACTCATGCAGATTATTTAGATCCTCCTGAAGTTCTCTACCATTGTTCTCGTTTTTTACTTTCTT
>JAXCGZ010018876.1:177500-192500 GCA_037179515.1 Halocaridina rubra
ATCTGCCAGTCGGTTGCAATTTGCTTTGAAATTAATAAGTTATGCGTTCTTGATAATATGGATGTGTTTTAATTACACACACACACACACACACAAACACACCATAGTTTTAAGGACAGGTATGATAAGTATCACTAAGTATAAAATGGAACCGATCAGGAGACGGCAAGATGCGAGCTTTGGGCTCTTTCCCGTAATCACAATTAGGTAATCACAATTAGGTAATCACACACACACGTGCACATCTTTCTATCTGTCTACTTACCTATCTATCTATCTTTCAATATGAATGTATGTATGTATGTATGTATGTATGCATTTATGTGATTACCTAATTGTGATTACCTAATTGTGATTACCTAATTGTGCTTACGGGAAAGAGCTCAAAGCTCGTATCTTCCCGTCTCCTCATCGGTTCCATTTTATACTTAGTCATACTTATCATACCTGTCCTTAAAACTATGGATTGAGATCGCATTAACTACCTCCTCGCTTAGCGAATTCCAATTATCAACTACTCTTACACTGAAAAAGTATTTCCTTACATCCTGCGAAGAAGTTTTCTTACGAAGCTTCAAACTATGACCTCTAGTTCTAGAGTCAGCCATATCAAAATATCCATCCCTATCCACTCTATCATAACCATGAAGGAATTTAAAGACTGTCACCATACCCCCCCCCTCACTCTTCTAGCTTCGAGTGATGGTAAGTCTAATTCCCTCAGCCTCTCATCATAACTGAGATTGCGTATTTCTGGCACCAGTTTCGTGGCATGTCTTTGAGCTTTCTCAAGCTTAGCTATGTGCTTTTTCAAGTGCGGATTCCAAAAGAGGGCTGCATATTCCAGTTTTGGCCTCACATAGGTTACATAAATATTTCTGAACATTTCCTTGTCCATGTGCCTGAAGGCTACCCTTACATTTGATAAGAATGCATATGCTGCCCTTACTATGCCATATATATGTATTTCTGGAGACAACTCTGCCAGTATGTTTACTCCTAGATCTCTCTCATTTTCTGTCTCTTGAAGTTGTACTCCAGCCACCGAGTAGTCAAGCTTGGGCCTTCTTGCACTTGTACCCATTCTCATTACCTTACATTTTGAAGTATTGAATTTCATTAGCCACTTTTCTGACCACTCATGCAGATTATTTAGATCATCCTGAAGTTCTCTACCATTGTTCTCGGTTTTTACTTTCTTCACAATCTTTGCATCATCTGCAAACATATTCATGAATGAATTTACAGACTCTGGTAGGTCATTTACATATACAAGGAACAAAAGTGGCCCTAAAACTGAACCCTGTGGAACTCCACTACTAACTCTTCTCCATTCAGACACTGAGTGTCTTACTCTAACCCTCTGTTCCCTTCCTTCTAAGTAAGTTTTTATCCATTCCAAAACATTTCCACCTATTCTAGCCATTGATTGCAGCTTCCTAATAAGTCTCCCATGTGGAACAGTGTCAAACGCTTTCTGGAAGTCTAGGAATATGCAATCTGCCCAGCCCTCTCTTTCCTCTAAGATTTAGCTTACCTCATCATAAAATTCTAATAAGTTTGTTACTGTTGATCTACCTTCTCTGAAGCCATGTTGCCTCACTGACAAAAAGTTGAAGGATTCCAAGTGAAGAGAGATATGTTTCCTTAGTAGTTTCTCCATAACTTTGCAAACTATGCTGGTCAAGGAAACTGGTCTATAGTTCAGAGCCGTATCCCTCCTTCCCTTTTTGAAGATAGGTATCACATTTGCTTGTTTCCAGCATCTTGGAATCTCCCCCGACTCCAGTGACTCTTTAGATATGATACCTAGTGCCACTGATATTGTGTTTGCGCATTTTTTAAGCACATGAGGGGATATGTCATCAGGACCTGTAGCTTTATGAACATCTAAATCCATCAGCGCTTTGCATACCTCTGTGGCTGTAAGGTTGATGTTCTCTAATACCGGCCCTTGAGCTTCTATCACTGCAATCTGAGGGGGTGGGGTATTTTCTACTGTAAATACTGACTGAAACTCCTTGTTCAACTCTTTGCAGATCTCTTCATCCGTCTCAGTGATGCTTCCATCCGCTCTCTTTAGCCTTAAAACCTGTTCTTTTACCTTCAGTTTTCCTCTAATAAAGCTGTGGAAAAGCTTGGGATTTTCTTTAGCCTTCCTGGTGATGTCCCTCTCATAATCTTTCTCTGCCTCTCTCCTTTTACTTAGGTAGTCATTTCTTGCTCTTTTGTAGGTTTGCCAGTCATTTATGTTTTTTCTCCTCCTATACCTTTTCCAGGATTTGTCTCTCCACTCCTTAGCTCTTTTACACCCATTATCGAACCATTTCTCTCTGGCATGAATTACACCTACTTTGGTGACAGGTATGCAGCAATCTACTATCTTCCCATATTTCTCACAAAAGCTTTCATACATTTCTTGTACAGATTTGTTGTAAAATAAGGTTCTCCAGTCAAGAACTGCAAAAAGCTCATTCATTTTGATGTAATCTCCTTTCGGATAGTTCCTTCTCATGTCCTCAGTGCCTCTACTCTCAGGAAGAATATCTTCGATGATATACTCCATCAACAACACACGGTGGTCACTCTTTCCAATTGGTGGTTCATACTCAATTTTTTCAATATCCAACACATTATCTGTGAACACTAGATCAAGTAGTGATGGCTCATCACTACCCCTGGCCCTTGTTGGTTCCATTACATGTTGGTGTAGGAAATTCCCTTGTACGCAATCTAGGAATCTAGCCCCGAATGAGTCCTCACCACTGTGTGGGTCAAGATTTATCCAATCTATCTCTTTATGATTAAAGTCTCCCATAATCAAAATCCTACATTTTTTTTCCCGTGCCATGTTAACAACTGAGTTTATGACTTCAATAGTACCTATATGACTTTCCTCATAAACTTCAAGCCTGTTTTGGTTCCTTGGTGGGTTGTATACAACAGTTATTATAATGCTCTCTGACCCAGTATTTATGCGAGCAACAAGAAGTTCCTTGAACTCACTTTCTACAGCCAAGTTTATTTCTTCAACTTGAGTCCTTTCACTTATGAGCAGTGCTATCTCTCCACCAGTCCTCTCAGATCTTTCAACCCTTAGTATTCTGAAGCCCTTAGGAAAAACTGTGACAATGTTTATGTCCTCACTCAACTTAGTCTCTGTAATTGCTACTATATCTGCCTTACTGTTGTGAATCCTATCTTTTAATTCTACTGCCTTACTAGCTAATCCATCAGCATTTGTGTATAACAATCTTAATGGGGCCCCATCCCCTGATCTTCTTTCATTATCTTCTTTATCTCCCCTTTGTCTGGAAGAACTCTGTAACGAAAATTTTTCTTCTGTTCTTCATTTCTTTCATCATTTAACCTTCTTGCCTCTTGCAACAAGTTTTTGATCTTTCCCATCTCATCCTGTGTTCTGTATCGTCTAATGAACACTTCTTTGAATTCTTGAAGGTCTTTTAGACTTTTTTTTCTCAACAATATTTCCCTACATGTTTCCCCTCTCTCAAAGGTTACTTTTGTTGGTCTCGGCTTTCCTTCCCTCGAATATTTACTTAGTTGGTGTATGTTTACAATATCCTCAGGACCACAAACTACTCCAAGCTTTCTTATCAGGTCTACAACCCTAGCTATATTTTCTTCAAGTCTCCCCTGCCATGTTGGCTCCTGGGATTCGCTTATGCCTGAGATTACCACTGTCTTCTCCTTATCAAGTGCCTGTCTGATGAGTGGGTTTGCCCTTTCCATCACAACGTCTTTCATTTTTTCGATTACTGTCTCTTTATAGTCAACTGTTTGTATGTTTTCCAGTGCCACCACCTTTACTGCCTCTTTTACTGCCACATTCCCCTTTAGTGCATCAGCAAAGGAAGTTTTCATGGCATCATTTTCCATATTCAGCTCCTGGAACTCTTTTCTGAACTGTTCAATGTTTTCCTTAATCTGGACATTCCAAGCAGCAATCTCGTCTCTCTCAGAAGAGAACAGTGAACTAACATCTAATTCCTTTAGGTTGTCATTCAGCTGTTTGTTTTTATCTTCTTGTTTAGAAATTCTAGATTCTAGTTGACTCTTTTCCCCTTCCAGCTTCTTTATTCTTTTTTCTAGTTCCTTTCTCTCCTGCCCTTGTGCTTTATTTGCTTCCTCCAAAGATCTTATTTGCTCTCTGAGTGTTTCATTCTCTTTCATTTCTCCATCCATATTCCGAATTTTATCATCAAGGCTTATAACCATTGCCTCTAAATTCTTGATTTTCTGTTTAAGTCTCCTAATGGTTACCCCTCCTACCAATCCCTGGATGGGAGAGGTTTGGGACAGAGATGGAGTCATTTTTATGTTCTCCCTCTCACAGAATATAGAAAGAAGACGAGAAAGAGGAAAAAAAAAGAGAGAAAAACTTTTAATTAAGCTTCACACAGAATTTTTATATCTCCATATAAGTGCTATTTAGTGACTCAGTTTATCTCTTTTCTGGTAACACACATCTTAACTTAAAAACTTGACCATGGTAATTTAAGGATAAAAAGAAAAAGAAAAACAAAAGTCAAACCTGAAGGAAAATTCGAATTTGTGTCTGAGGTGGCACCCACCTGTTTCTGCTATATATTCTTCCTAACTGATAAACTCACTTGCTAACCAAGATATGTTATCACAGGATTAGACTTTACATTTAACTCAATATATATACAAAATAAAATAAAAAATAGTAAAAGAGAAAGCTAAAAGAAAAGTATGTATGTATGTATGTATGTATGTATGTATGTATGCATTTATGTATGTATGTAAGTATGTATGTATGTATGTATGTATGTATAACTATCATGCCAGTAAGCTCTTATCTCTAAGGGCCACCTAACCCCTAGCAGTGGGACGATACCAGTGACATAAACTATGACGTCCTATTTAAATCCTCCTCCTGAGGAGCAAACCATTTCAAAGGGTGCCTGTACCAAACCCGGATTATTGGAGAAGTGACAGGTAAGGCATCGAGCTGTAAAACCCAGAACTAATACCAATGGCTAACTATCCAATAGGATAGTGAAAAAAAAGACCCCTATTATCCAAGATCAAAAGCTACTTATCTTCTTTCTCGTCTTTCTCAGTATCTTTTCCCATTATCAAAAGGGGTCACTGATTCACAAGCCTCTTGGAAACTATAATGTAGGGCTTGACACCAACCTTCTCTTTGGCCTGAGTTTGGGACCAGTATCGATTTGAGCTGGCTTGCTCCACCCAATGACTAAATTTGTTAGCAATCTTATTTAATCATCAGCTTTTCCCATGTTCATGGGGGTCGCTGTTTTTCTCTAGGCTACTTGGAGATTTATGGTTTCTTTTTCAGTTTTATGATTGGATGATGCCCTTCCTGACACCATTTTGGTAGCCTGTATCTCACTTAGAATATTTGAGGATAGTATTTGGTTTTAGCTTAGAATTTTATGGCCATATTTCTCTTCTTGACACCAACTACATATCACAAAACCCGTTGGAGACTATAGTGTCGGATTGGCCTAAAAGTTTTACTGAGGGATAGCCCTTCCTGCCACCATCCCTCTACATTTTTGCTTTCCCTCCACCAATCCTTCCTAGCCTCCAGCTAGTACATTGGTAATGCACTGGCTTCGCATTCACGAGGTCGAGAGATCGGTTCCTGTCCAAGACCGAGAGTTTAAGCTGTTTACTGGCAGGTTACTACTGTGGTTGGGCACCACAGTGGGGGGTTGGGGCTTGCCCCGGCTGACGAATACCCATTGTATAATGGAAATAAAGGTTTACTCAGTGCCGCCTTTGGCACTTTGAGCTTATCCAACATGAATATTTGTGTAACTTCCTCTTTGACTTCCCATGGGATGACTACTGATTTCGGTCCCGCAACCCAGATCAGTTAGCCCTAAAAGTTGCCGAGACTATAACCTAGGGAATGGAGGCGAACATCCCCTCCTCTACAAAACCATTTTCTCCCCCTAAACCTTGGTTTGACCGTGCCTGCTCCATGATATTCAGGCCAGGAATCGGGCACATTGCTCTTACCAAGCATCACCTTCTAATTTAACTCTATCTGCTTTAATTGTAGCTAAGAAATTTACTGTACTGCTCAGCTTCGTAGGTCTAATGCTACCTTTATAAGAAGGAGAGTTGATGACCTAAACTTCTCTCCCACTGACAAATATTTCTGGTCCTTAACCAAAAACCTCCCAAAAAACTTCTGTAACTCAAGCTTTCCCCCCTCTCATTTGTTCTGATGATTCTATAGCTTGCTCTCCCACTGACAAAGCCAATCTCTTTGGCTCTCATTTTTCTGCCATCTCTTCTATAAACGATTCCAACGACCCTGTCCCTCAATCTTTACCCCTCTCAAACACTATGCCCTCCCTTATCCTTTCTTCAAGCAAACTTCCTATGATTCTTCGCTAGCTAAAAACGAACAAGGCCTCTGGTCCCGATGCTATCCCTGCAAGGTTCCTTAAGGAGTTTGCGGATGAACTGGCCCCCATGCTTTACCGTCATGTTCCCCTATTTCTGTCAACCAGTTTTTATACTTCATCATGGAAGCATTCTCTAGAATCTAGATCAACCAGTTCCTTAGAAGGGTAACCGCTCTATTCCTTCAAACAACCGACTTATTGCCCTAATCTCTTCTATTGCTAAATTTTTCGAAACTTTGCTCAATGTTCACTTCTTAAAATGCCTTGAATCTGACTCATTTATCTCCAATCACTAGTATGGCTTCCGCAAGAAAAGATCTACTGGTGACTGCCTGTCCTATCTTACTCGTTTATGGTCGTCAACTCTGAGGAACTATGGGGAATCCTTTGTTGTTGCACTTGATATCTCTAATGCTTTTGACAGAGTCTGGCACAAGGCTCTGTTGGATAAACGCCCTGCCTGTGGCTTTATGCCTTCTCTCTGTTCTCTGATTTCCAGTTGTCTTTCTGACCGCTTTATATCTGTAGTTGTTGATGGTGCATCATCTAACCATTCCCTGTTACCAGTGGTGTTCCACAGGGCTCTGTTTTTTTTATTTACTCTGTTCCTTTTCTCCATCAATGATCTCCTACAATCCCCATCTTCCTTTCTTCTTCACACCTTTGCTGACGATTCTACCCTTTATTTTTCCTCTGCTTTTTCTTCACAATCTTCGTCTGCTACTTGTAATCAGTATCACATCACTCTTTCTTCTACTCTCAACTCCGATTTGCAGAGGGTATTTAAGTGGGGCTCCCAAAATTAATCAAATTTAATTTAATGCCTCCAAAACACAGTTTCTGGCTATTTCTTTATCTTTTCCTCCTGATAGCCCTATAGTCTTCAAAGTTAATGAAATTTACCATCTTAGGAAGCCATATAGCCTCTAATTTGTCTTGGAGGAATAACATAATCCAAATTTCTAAAATTTCCAAATCTGCATAAAAAATCTTGGGGGTTCTGTTTCGTTTTCGTCATTACTTTACTCTTTACAGTCACTTAAAATCTATAAAGGTCTTATTTTTCCCTGCTTAGAATACTGCTCACACATCTTGGGTGTTTTTTCTTATACTTATCTCCTTGATAGGGTTGAGTCTAAAGTAGTCAGACTCATTAATGGTCCTTCTCTTACTTCTAATCTGGATTTTCTCTCTCTTCGCTGTAAGTCATCATCACTATCTCTTTTCTATCGTTACTACTTAGATAGCTGCTCTGATGAGTTGGCGAGTTGCATCCCTCCCCCACTGCCGAGACCACGCTGCACTCACCAAGCGGCCTTGTCTCACAGGTACTGTGTGGAGCTTTGTAGCTTGCGAATTGGCCGATGCAGTGACTGCTTCTTCCCATCTACCTCCAGACTCTGGAACTCTCTTCCTCCTTCTGTCTTTCCAAATTCCTACGACCTAGCTTCAAAAAGCAGATCTATCATCATCTCAGGGCCTAATCTTCCATATCTCTAGGTCCACAGTGCTTCGACTATTTTCTCAGTCTGTCCTTTTCATTTGTGTATCATTACCTCATGTCTGCCTTGTCCATAAGCATCTTCTTTCACTTTATCTTAATGTTTTCTCGTGCCCGGGCCTTTATTGACGAGGGCAGTTTTTTGCATGTCCCGGTGTCACACTCATAAAAAAACTAACAATACAGGTCATTATTGTAATGTCTGATAGAAGGTTTATTTATTATGAGTTTGAAAACGTCATAATAACAGATGTCTTATGATGATCTCTCTAAGCGGCTATATAATGATTATTAAAAGAATAAAAAAAAAATTATCTTTGTTGTCTTCCTTTATTGTGATACAACTTGTGCTGTGACGTCACGAGGAAAAGGGTGATCCCCTCCCCGCACTTTCTATTTGACAAACTTTCTTATGAGTATGTATTGAATATTTAACTTTTTATTAACCATGTATGCGCAGAGTTTGATATGGCTTCCTCCTACCAAAATAAATGCTATTATTATTATTATTATTATTACTATTACTATTATTATTATTATTATTATTATTATTATTATTATTATTATTATTATTATTATTATTATTATTATTGTTATTATTATTATTATTATTATTGTTATTATTATTATTATTATTATTATTATTATTATTATTATTATTATTATTATTATTATTATTATTATTATTATCATCATTATTATTATTATTATTATTATTATTATTATTATTATTATTATTATTATTATTATTATTATTATTATCATTATCATTATTATTATTATTATTATTTTTATTAATGATAATAATAATAATAATAATAATAATAATAATAATAATAATAATAATAATAATAATAATAATAATAATAATGATAATAATAATAATAATAATAATAATAATAATAATAATAATAATAATAATAATAATAATAATAATAATAAAAGTAATGATAATGAAAATAATTGTAATAATAATGCTAATAATAATAATAAAAATAATTATAATAATAATAATAATAATAATAATAATAATAATAATAATAATAATAATAATAATAATAATAATAATAATAATAATAATGATGGTGATGATAATAATAATAATAGTAATAATAATAATAATAATAATAATAATAATAATAATAATAATAATAATAATAATAATAATAATAATAATAATAATAACAATAATAATAATAAAAATAGTAATGATAACTTTGTTATTATTATTATTATTGTTATTATTATTATTATTATTATTATTATTATTATTATTATTATTATTATTATTATTATTATTATTATTATTATTTTTATATTATTATTATTATTATTATAGTTATTATAGTTATTATTATTATTAATAATAATAATAATTATAATAATAATAATAATAATAATAATAATAATAATAATAATAATAATAATAATAATAATAATAATAATAACAATAATAATAATAATAATAATAATAATAATAATAATAATAATAATAATAATGATAATAGTACATACACATATATATGACCCCATACCCCCGTGTAAGAGGGGTGGTTGAGCCAAGAAACACGCATTCACCACGATCCACACATTCCTCAACTACTCCTCTTAGCCCCTTGGGGAGAAAATGTTGACATTCTCCCCCTACCACCCTGCTTGGGTCATCCACAAGGTAGGTGGGGAAGGATATTCTACAGTGAGCCCGACAGCCGTAGCTGGTTTATCCCCACCGCTTCATTGAGTGGCAACTCTCCTCACATCCGTCCATCACAGGTCACTGAGCTAATAAGTGTGAGAAATTCCTTTGGCCCGCATCACCTATGCACAATCTTCCTTCACTCATGCCTATCTCTTGCACACTCTCTTCCCTGCTCTACTCACATTCCACGTGCATCTAATATCCTTTTCACGTCATCCATTCATCTCATTCTAGGTTTCCCTCTTGGCCTAACTCCAAACACCTCTTCACTCCACAATCTCTTCGCTATTCTTTCATCACTCATCCTTTCCATGTGTCCAAATCAACTCAACATTCTCTGATCTAACCAATCCAACAGCCTTCTTTCAACGCCTGTTCTCTGCCTGACATCCTCATTTCTCACTCCACCTATTCTAGATACACCAGTCATACTTCTCAAACATCTCATCTCCAATACGTTCAATTTGTTCCATTCATCCTCTCTTGCATTCCATGTCTGCTTCATACAATGTTGTCGGCGCCATCACACCTTCGTATAGCCTGCTGGCTAGTACAGTGGTAACGCGCTGGCTTCGCATTCACGAGGTCAAAAGATCGGTCCCCGTCCAAGACCGAGAGTTTAAGCTGTTTACTGGCAGGAACTGCTGTGGGTGGACATCACAGTGGGGGGTTGGGGCTTGTCCTGGCTGACGAATACCCATTGTAAAATGGAAATAAAAAAAAAAAAGTTTATTATATTCTATTTGCATTAATTCCTTAAATACCTATTCTCAACACACTTTTCTACCCACCTAAACATTTACCCTCTTCATTCACTCTATGACTTACCTCTGTATCCACTCATCCATTCATTGATTGGTCCAACCCTAGATACTTAGAGCTTTCAGCTTCTTCAAGCTACTCCCCATTCACTCCTACATTCAATTTACCGACATGAACACTCCTCGTGCATCTCATGACCTTCCTATTACCCATATTTACTTGCAGCTTCAGTCTCTCACACAATCTAATAAACTTAGACACGAAATGATTCAGTTCACTCTCAGTATCAGCCACCAGTGCTGTGCCATCCACAAATAGCAGCTAATTCACTTTTCACATCTTTCCATACTCACCCACTAATTCTAAGTCTTTCTCTGATCATTTTTGAATTGACTTCCCTTACCACTTCATCTATACACATATTAAACAACCAAGGCAACATTATACAACCTTGACATCCTGCATTCACCTCAAACCATTCACTCATACCTTTCCCAGCCCTAACACATGCTCTACTATTCATGTAAAAACTCTTCACCACATTCAACACACACTTATTCCATACAATTGTAACACATTCCACAAAGCCTCTTTATCAACCCCGTCAAATGCTTTCTTTAAATTCATAAAAGCCCAAAAAGTGTCCCTACCCTTCTCCAAGTATTTCTCACATGCTTGTCTTACCACAAACACCTGATCCACATATCCTATTCCTCTAATGAATCCACATTGTTTTTCCCAGTCAATCTCTCAGTAGCTTGACTATATTCACTCCGTTAAGACTCTTACATATTCCTTACCAACTACACTCAATAAACTAATTCTTCTAAAATTACGACACTCATACTTACCTCCTTTCCCTTTATAAAGTGGAGCTACATATGCACTCTTCTAATCAACTGGGACAGTCCCTTCCCTATAACATACATTCAATTACCGAGCCATCAATTCCACTAATGCCTCCCCTCCCTTTGACAAGCATTTGCCATGACACCTGTCTATCCCTGTGCTTTACCTGCTTTCATTGCTCTCAATGCCAAATGCACTTCCTCTTTTGTTATCTCTCCATCATTCTCATCACCCAACATTGGAATTCTCCATTCGTTTCCCACACCCATAATCTCTGCCTCGCTATCATCTTCCTCACTTTGGAGCTCCCAGAAATACTCAGCCCATTTCTCTCTCGCCTTTATTTCGTCAACTAGCAATTCCCAATCTGCTTCTTTCACTCTCTCCTCCATATCAGACTCACCTTTCCTCATTCTTTTCACTTCCTTCCAGAACATCTTTTTATTCCTTTCAAAATTCTCAAACAAGCTCCTACCTCACCTTACCTCCACTTTTCTCTTTGCCTCCCTCACCATGCGCTTCACTAGCCTCCTCCTTGCACTATTCATATGCCTCAACATTACCTATCTGCAACCATACCTTAAAGGCCTGCTTCTTTTAAGCCACTACTGCACTCACCTCCTCATTCTGCCATTAACTACCTCTCATTTTACTTCCACCTGTTATTCTCCTTCCACACACTGCCTCTGCACACTTCACGCTTTTCTCCTTGAAACAACTCCAGTTGTCTTCCCCTTCCTCTTCCACTTTCTCTTTCACTACATTTCACACATATCTCATACTAGCCTTATACTCGCAGTCTTTCTCTTTGTTATTCTGTTCACTTACTTTTAGCACCTTTTTTCCTCTCTCGCTTCTCCTCTTTCTCCACTTTTCTCCCACTCTCTCTCTACTTTCCACAAAATAATGATCAAATATTCCACCACTAACTCCTCTCAGTACATTCACATTCAGTACTCTTCCAATCACCCTCCTGTCTACAACAACATTATCCATTAATGTTCTGCCTATTACTATTCCATTATCTACTCTGACCCACGTATGCTTGTGCACATCCTTCTTCTTTATATACAGTATTAGCATTAAACATCTCTCTCTCTCTCTCCCTCTCTCTCTCGCTCTCTCTCTCTCCCATATGCCTTTTTATATACTTAAGCCACTTATCTCCTTATAAGGTGAGTGCCTGAGTAAAGGAATAATGCTCTGACTTTCTGGGAAGAGAAAGTACAGAGAGGGGGTCTCTCAATCCCTTCCCTCCGCCCCACTTAGTCTACTCTTACGATACGCTGGGGAACATGGAGGAAGTATTCTAGCCCCCTCCCTCAGGAGCTCATATGTATGTATATGTGTGTACATGTGTGTATGTGCATGTATATGTAAATGTATATATGTATATATATGTATGTTCCGGTTTTACGTCACTGACTCCCTTATCAACCAAGGGCTAGGACGGTTGCCTTCTTGCGAAGGACTTGTTTTGGCAGATGTAATCCTTACGCTGAGTGCATGCCTTTGCTAACCTCAGACCGTGACGGGGCGCGAACCCTCGACCTGACGCCTCAGAGTCGGAGACGCTACCGACTGAGCCACGGCGACTACATATGTATATATATGTATATATGTATGTATATGTGTGCAAGTGTGTTTATGTATATATATATTAATAACACTGAACTGTTAAAATACAGACTAAAATGGAAGGAAAAGCCCATTAAATAAAACAACGAGGATATATATATGTATAGGGTGCTTGTTGGTTTCGTGGCCTGGACTGGTAGCCTTCTCAAGGTACTATCGATTGTACTTTGAGGAGGTGACCAGTTTGGGTCGCGGGATTGGTGGGTGCATTGTATATATATATATATATATATATATATATATATATATATATATTATATATATATATATATATATATATATATATATATATTTATATTCGTATACGTATATATATATATATATATATATATATATATATATATATATATATATATATATATATATATATATATATATATATATATATATATATATATATATATATATATATATATATATATTCGTATACGTATATATATATATATATATATATATATATATATATATATATATATATATATATTATATATATATATATGTATACATATATATATATATATATATATATATATATATATATATATATATATATATATAATATATGTATACATATATATACATGTATATATATATATATATATATATATATATATATATATATATATATATATATATATATATATATATATATATATATATATATATATATATATATATATATATATATATATATATATATATATATATATATATATATATATATAAGTATATATATATATATATATATATATATATATATATATATATATATATATATATATATATATATATATATATGCATATATATATATATATATATATATATATATATATATATATATATATATATATATATATATATATATATATGTGTGTGTGTGTGTGTGTGTGTGTGTGTGTGTGTGTGTGTGTGTGTGTGTGCGATTACCTAATTGTGATTACCTAATTGTGTTTACGGGAAAGAGCCCAAAGCTCGTATCTTCCCGTCTCCTGATCGGTTCCATTTTATACTTAGTGATACTTATCATACCTGTCCTTAAAACTATGGATTGAGATAGCATTAACTACCTCCTCGCTTAGCCAATTCCAATTATCAACTACTCTTACACTGAAAAAGTATTTCCTTACATCCTGCAAAGAAGTTTTCTTACCAAGCTTCAAACTATGACCTCTAGTTCTTGAGCCAGCCATATCAAAATATCCATCCCTATCCACTCTATCATAACCATGAAGTAATTTAAAGACTGTCACCATATCCCCCCTCACTCTTCTAGCTTCGAGTGATGGTAAGTCTAATTCCCTCAGCCTCTCATCATAACTGAGATTGCGTATTTCTGGCACCAGTTTCGTGGCATGTCTTTGAACTTTTTCAAGCTTAGCTATGTGCTTTTTCAAGTGCGGATTCCAAAAGGGGGCTGCATATTCCAGTTTTGGCCTCACATAGGTTACATAAATATTTCTGAACATTTCCTTGTCCATGTGCCTGAAGGCTACCCTTACATTTGATAAGAATGCATATGCTGCCCTTACTATGCCATTTATATGTATTTCTTGAGACAAATCTGCCAGTATGTTTACTCCTAGATCTCTCTCATTTTCTGTCTCTTGAAGTTGTACTCCAGCCACCGAGTAGTCAAGCTTGGGCCTTCTTGCACTTGTACCCATTCTCATTACCTTACATTTTGAAGTATTGAATTTCATTAGCCACTTTTCTGACCACTCATGCAGATTATTTAGATCCTCCTGAAGTTCTCTACCATTGTTCTCGTTTTTTACTTTCTTCACAATCTTTGCATCATCTGCAAACACATTCATGAATGAATTTACAGACTCTGGTAGGTCATTTACATATACAAGGAACAAAAGTGGCCCTAAAACTGAACCCTGTGGAACTCCACTACTAACTCTTCTCCATTCAGACACTGAGTGTCTTACTCTAACCCTCTGTTCCCTTCCTTCTAAGTAAGTTTTTATCCATTCCAAAACATTTCCACCTATTCTAGCCATTGATTGCAGCTTCCTAATAAGTCTCCCATGTGGAACAGTGTCAAACGCTTTCTGGAAGTCTAGGAATATGCAATCTGCCCAGCCCTCTCTTTCCTGTAAGATTTGGCTTACCT
>JAXCGZ010018876.1:217500-245000 GCA_037179515.1 Halocaridina rubra
AGTAGTAGTAGTAGTAGTAGTAGTAGTCATGATAGTTATATTGTGTAAAGGTTCATTGAACTTAGATAGTAGAATTTATACATTAGCAAATATTGATAATAGAGAAAAATTCGGATAATAAGAAGATAATTCCTCTCTTGTTCACTTGTAGAGACAATCCCTCCCTCACTAGTAAAATTAATCTAATCATCTGTTTAATTCTAAATTCATAACCCCTTATTTCTTAACCCAACCTGATCTAAGAAAAAGGATGATGTAATAATAGTCCCTTTTGTTGGGAGGGATTATCTTTACCTGATTTATCATTCTTCTATATCTTATCTATCCCCTTTTACTTTTTTTTTCTAATCTGCTTATTATGGTAACAAAAGTTCACCCCTAAAATGGGCAATAATAAAAAAAAAACTTTGATTTTAAGGTACTTTCTATTTTCTTCCCACCATACCTATAGTGTCGCCTTCTGCTCTTTATTTTCTTATCACCCCACTTATTGGTGTTTGCTTTCCACTGTATGCGTTTCTTATCGTTAGGAATTCTAGGAAAATTTTCATTCTTTGCTGATTCAGCATATTTTAGCCATTTGCAACTAAGGGAAAATTTTCTTTGGTGTATTAACCCAGGGCTTTCTCTTCCCTCCTAATGGGTTTACGAATTGCTTTTTTCTAATGAATAAACCTGCCAGGTGAGCTGTAAGGATTGAATTGTCAAAACAAAATCATTAGAAAGCATATACGCCGGCATACATATTCCTGCACACAAACAGACATGTAAAAACATCGAGCTTGATTAATTGGCAAGTGAACCAAATTATTTAGGAATCTATACATCATACGAATATATATATATATATATATATATATATATATATATATATATATATATATATATATATATATATATATATATATATATATATATATATATATATATATATATATATATATATATATGTATATATATATATATATATATATATATATATATATATATATATATATATATATATATATATATATATATATATATATATATATATATATATATATATATATATATATATATATATATATATAAAATATATATATATATATATATATATATATATATTTATATATATATATATATATATATATATATAAAGAAATGCATACATGCTGATACCCATATACATACTATATACTAGTATTTGTAGTATACGTGTATAAAGAGAGCTATATAATACCTAAACAAGGTTTTTATTCTTTCTTTAAAGATCCTTCATTAATATACTTTTACCGAGAAATGCAGGAACATATCTGCATGTTCATTACCATTGCTTTATGCTCATGGTAATGACATCCTCATCATCAGCACCATTATTATCATCGTCATTATCATCATAATTATCATCGCAACTTCGACATCAGCAGAGATAAATACTACGAAACGACCAAACCTCTCTTCCTCTTTTATTATTTAATGACAATTGTCATGTGCCTCTCTCTCTCTCTCTCTCTCTCTCTCTCTCTCTCTCTCTCTCTCTCTCTCTCTCTCTCTCTCTCTCTCTCTCTCTCTCTCTCTCTTGGCTGTCGAAGGTGTACTCACTCAAGCGTCAATGAGGAAGACACTTTAGTCGTCAGTTGTTAGAATATGTAACAGTCATTGAGACTTCATTTAACAGCCGCCATACGTCATTAAGGCTTGATTGCCTTACCAAACAGCTGTGTGTTACAAACATAAGCTCAGCATCTCATGCAGGGAAAGACAAATGGAAGAGAGGAGACAGGAGTACTAAAGACTACAGGCTACTCGTTGTTACTCTTTCATGTAGTGTAAGCTTAGACATTCACACTGAACTGATCGTTTGACCAGGATTATACCTTGTTACTTTTTTAGATCATATTTACTCTACAGTTTGAACTTATCTCTTATCTTGGAGTCTACACGTTCTTATTTTTATGTCTAATTTTTTCATGCTTAAGATTGCGATTTGAAGTAGTCCTTTGAGCAACCCTCTACTCTTTCAAACCTTTACTACTTTATAAACTTGAAGCTTGAATTGGCCAATTAATTATCTCTATTCTCTCTAACTCTGATATTTCTAATTCAGATTAAAAGTTTACAGCTTGAACAGGTCGTTCTTCCAGACTCCTGCTTTTGTTGTGTTAGTAGCTTAAATTGGTAACGCATTCAAACTTCTATTTTTTATTTTACTTACATTTTAGTTCAAGCATTTAGCTTACGCTCTGAATATGTCATTCATCCATCTTGCAGTACTTAGATTACGCTTTATTGCCTGTACTGTTATGATTATTAATCAATTTTCATTCAACTTTAAGATTGCGGCTTCAAGTGGACCTCTTCCATGCTTCTTTTGTCTTAAATTTACTATTTATTTTAAATTCAAGCTTGAATAGGTTACTTTTTCAGGCTTCTAGTCATTCTAACTTTTACTTTTTTAAGTCAAGTTTAAGCTTGCCATGAGTCCTTGATATCTTCTCACTCACATGCTGAAGAGTTATACATAGGGGACTTTGGTGTACACTATAGCGAATGGCTTAATTCTTCTCACACTGATGTGGGGGGAATTGAGGTCCTTGCCTTCTCTGTTACTCATGAACTGGCAGCAGATTATAATACATCTTACTCGTATTTTCGATCGCCACAACCATGCAGCTAACACTCTTGACCTAGTCTTTACGTCTAATCCTACAAACTATTCCTATTCTGTACTTTCCCCTCTTGGTAAATCTGACCGCTTTTTTATCTCAATCTCTTCCATTTTCAATCCCCCCTCCTTCAATTCCCCCTACTCATTGACAAGTTTGGCAGTTTGAGTATACTCAATGAGATGATTTGTGTAACTTTCTCATTGACTTCCCATAGAATGGCTACTGCTTTAAGACCCACAACCCTGAGTAAGTAGCCCTAATAATTGCCAAGATCATAATATCGGGAATGAAAGCAGTCACCCCCTCTGCTGTGAAAACTTTTTCTCCACCTAATCCTTGGTTTGACTGTGCCTGGGAAAGGGATCTGGCATAACAGTCATACCAAGCCTCTTTTTCAGATATAAGTTGCTCTGTTTTTATTACAGCTAGGAATCACTTCACTACTCATATTTGAAGGTCTAAAGTTTCCTTTTTAAGAAGAAGACTTGATGACCTTAACTCCTCTCCCACATCGGTAACTCAAGCTTTCCCCTTCTCATTCGGGGTGATGGTTCAATTGCTTGTTCTCCCAATGACAAAGCCAATCTTTTTGGCTCTCATTTTTCTAACAATTCTTCTGTAAGCAACTCCAAGGCACATGTCCCTCGTACTTTACTCCTCTCTAACCCTATGCCCTCTCTTATTCTTTCTTCTCACAAACTTCATAAGGTTCTTCTGGTCTCTATGTAATGAACAAGGCACCCGGACCTGATGGCATCCCTGCATGGTTCCTTAAGAACTTTTCATATGAAACGGCTCCCATACTTTGCCGTCTTTTTCTCTTCATTCTCTCAACCAGTATTTATCCTTCATCTTGGAAGCATGCTCTAGTCCAGCCTATTCCTAAGAAGGGTGACCACTCTATTCCTTCTAACCACCGACCTATTGCTCTAACCTCTGCTATCGCTAAAGCATTTGAAACTTTGCTCAATTCTGAATTCTTGAGCCATCTTTAATCTAACTCTCTTATATCCACTCACTAGTACGGCTTCCACAAGGCAAGATCCACTGGTGACCTTCTGTCCTATCTTACTCATGAATGGTCATCTTCTCTGATGAAGTATGGGGAATCCATTGTCCTCTCCCTTTATATCTCTAAGGCTTTTATCAGAGTGTATCACAAAGCTTTCTTGGCCAATCTCCCTGCTAATGGCTATACCCCTTCTCTCTGTTCTCTGATCTTCAGTTTTCTTTCTGGTCGTTTTATATCTACGGTTCATGAAGGCGCAACATATAGATCATTCTCATTTACCAGTGATGTTCCACATGGCTCTGTTCTTTCACCTATGGTTTTCCTTCTCCTCATGAACAATCTCCAGTCCCCATACTCCTCTCATCTGCACGCTTTTGCCGATGATTCTACCCTTCAATTTTCCTCTGCCTTCTCTTCACAATCTTCATCTGCTACTCGTAATTGGTTTTGTATCACTCATTAATTCTCAGCTCTGATTTACAGAGAGTATCTGAGAGGGGCACCCAAGATTTAGCTAAATCTAATGCCTTCAAAACACAGTTTCTGGTTATCTCTTTATCTTCTCCTCCTGTTAGCCCTATTGTTTTCGAAACTAGCGAACTTTATCCTCTTAATTCTATTAGCATATTAGGAATACAAATAGCCTTTAACTTGCCTTGGAGGAGTCACATACTGCATATTTCTAAATCTGCATAAAAAAATTGGAAGTTTTGCTTCTTTTTCGTCATTACTTATTCTCTTTACATTTATTTAAAATCTGCAAAGGTTTTATATGTCGCTGCTTAGTATACTGCAAGCACATCTTGGGTGCTTCTTCTTGTACTTATCTCCTTGGTAAAGTTGAATCTAAGGCAGTCAGACTCATCAATGACTTTTCTCTTACTTCTAATCTGGATTCTCTTTCCCGTCGCAATAAGGAATCCCTTTTTCTTTTCTATCATCTCTACTTCCATCACTGCTCTGATGAGTTGGCGAGTTGCAGCCCTCCCCTGCTGCCGAGTCAACATAACACTCGTCAAGCAGCCCAGTCTCACATGTTCTGCGAGAAGATTTTTAGCTCGCGGATTGGTCGGTATAACATCTGTTTCTTCCTATCCACCTCCAAGCTTTGGAACTCTCTTCCTCCTTCCGTCTTTCCTAATTCTTATAACCAATCTTCCTTCAAAAAGCGGATCTAACATCATCTCAAGGTCTAATCCTGCCATATCTCTAAGTCCTCAGTACTTCGACTATTCTCTCAGCCTTTCCTCTTCCTATTGTGTATCATACCCTTACTTTTGCCTCGTCCTTAAACTTCTACTTTTTCTTTGTCTTAAAGTTTTCTTTGTGCCCCGGCTTAATGAGGGTAGTTTTCTTGTCTGCCTCGGTGTCATACTCATGAAAAAAGCTAACTGCTTGATAGGTCACTCAACCAATCTTGAAGTAATAAAGTTATTCTTTTTATCTGCCCATTTTTCTCTAGTCGTATTATTTCAACTATTTTTAGTTCAAGCTTACTCTTACATTTTGAACTGTTAGTTCGTCTAGCTTTCTACTCTCAGTCTTACAACTTGCATTGGTCACTTATCCAGGCGTTACTCATTCATATCTTACTCTAATTCAAGCTTAAGTTTACAGCTTAAATTTGATCACTTATCTAGTCTGGAAATGATTAATTTTATTTTTCTTTAATGTTCTTTTCTTGGTATTTTATTTATTTTTATTCTTTTTATTTTAAGCTTAAGCTCAAGCCTGAAGTTAGCTGTTAAGTTTTTTTTTTTTTTGTAGTGCAGGTAATAATTTGCATACTGACTTGATTCCTCATCATTGCTTAAGAACTTTGGTATTTTTACCAGTCTTGATTTAAGCTGATGTTTGCAGCGTGAATTGGTCCCTCTTACAGGCATTATCACTAGTGTGCCTGATGCCATATCTTCTTACAGTTTAAAATCAACAATTCATATCCAGTTTTTAAGTTTAATTGATTTCGCCTCCTTTGACATTCTTATTCATTTGCAATTTTAAACTTTGTCTTACAGCTTCAGTTATTACTTCCTTAGTTTGAAGCAATTACAACTTCTTTTTTTACTGTTGTTTCCCCTGTTATAGTTCTTCGGTTAACTTTACCGTTTTTGCTGTTCATGTTTACAAAAACAGAAAAAACAGTTAAGCAGAAAAAACACTCTGTTTTTCTGTTTTTTTTTTATTCAGTGTTTTCTGTTTTTCCTATTTCTGTTTTTTCTATTTTGTTTTTTCTGTTATTTTTACTTTTTTGTTTTTAGTTTCTTTCTGTTTTTTTTTCTGTTTTTTCTGGGTTATTTTTTCTGGTTGTTTTTCAGTTTTTCCGTTTTTTTCTATTTTTGCTTTTTTCCTATTTTTCCTGTTTTTTTTTTGTATTTTCTATTTTTTTCTGTTTTTTTTCTGATTATCTAGATTTTTTCAGTTTTTCCATTTTTTTCTTTTTTTATGTTTTTTTATGTTTTTTTTTGTGTTTTCGTATTATTTTTTTCTGGGAAAAACAGAAGAAAAAAAACAGATAAAATCAGAAAAAAACGAAAACAGTACCCCGGGAAAAGAGATAAAATAATAATAATAACAATAATAATAATAATAATAATAATAATAATAATAATAATAATAATAATAATAATAATAATAACAATAATAATAATAATAATAATAATAATAATAATAATAATAATAATAATAATAATAATAATAATAATAACAATAATAGTATTTTAACAAAATGTTTAATATTATGGCTAGAGTCTTCGATGCCAGGGGACTTCCCATGGCTTTGGGGCCCTTAGGCTTAGCCTAGTTAGCCTGTTGAGTAATCCGCCACTGAGAGAGGATGGAAGCATCACTGAGATGGATAAAGAGATCTACAAAGAACTGAACTAGGAGTTTGAGTCATTATTTACAGTAGCAAATACCTCACCCCCTCAGATTGCAGAGATAGAAGCTCATGGGCCGCTATTAGAGAACATAATTTTTCAGCCACAGTGGTATACAGAGCGTTGATGAAGTTAGATGTCCAAAAACCTACAGGTCCTGATGATATATCCCCTTATGTACTTAAGAAATGCGCTTAATCGATATCAGCAGCACTAAGTATCATATTTGAAAAGTCGCTGGAGTCAGGAGACATTTCAAGATGCTGGAAAGAACCGAACGTGGTACTAATCTTCAAAATTGGAGAGAGGGATACGGCTCTAAACTATAAACCTGTTTCCTTGACTAGCATAGTTTGCAAAGTTCTGGAGAAACTGCTAAGGAAGCATATCTCTCTACACTTGGAATTCTTCAGATTGTTGTCAGTGATACAACATGGATTTAGAGAAGGTAGATCAACAGTAACAAACTTATAAGAATTTTATGATGAGGTAAGCCGCAGCTTACAGGAAAGAGTGGGCTGGGCGGATTGCATATTCCTAAACTTCCAGAAAGCATTTGACATGGTCCACACGGGAGACTTACCAAGAAGCTGCAAGCAATGGCGAGAATAGGTGGAAATGTCTTGGAATGGATAAAAAGTTACTTAGAAGGAAGGGAACAGAGGGTCAGAGTAAGACAATCAGTGTCTGAATGGAGAAGAGTTAGTACTGGAGTTCCACAGGGTTTACTTTTAGGACCAACGTTGTTCCTTGTATATGTAAATGACCTAATAGAGTCTGTAAATTAAGTCATGTATACGTTTGCAGAAAATGCAAAGATTGTGAAGAAAGTGAGAAACGAGAACAAGAGTAGAGAGCTTCAGGAAGACCTAAATAGTCTGCATGAGTTGCCAAAAGAGTGGCTAATGAAATTCAATAATTCTAAATGTAAAGTAATGAGAATGGGTACAAGTGCAAGAAGGCCCAAGCTTGAAGACTCAATGGCAGGAGCAGATCTTCAAGAGACAGAGAATGAGAGAAATCTAGGAATAAACATGCTGACCGATTTGTCTCCAGGAATTCATATAAATGACAAGTAAGGGCAGCATATGTTTTCTTAGCAAATGTAAGGGTATCATTTAGGCACATGGACAAGGAAATGTTCAGAAATATTTATGTAACCTATGTGAGACCAAAGCTTGAATATGCAGCCCCCTTTTGGAATCATCATTTGAAAAAGCGTGTAGCTAAGCTGGAAAAAGATCAAAGACATGCCACGAAATTGGTGCCAGAAATAGGCAATTTCAGTTACGATGAGAGGCTGAGGGAATTAGACTTACCATCACTCGAAGCTAGAAGAATTAGAGGGGATACTGTGATGGTTTTCAAATTACTTCCTAGTTATGACAGAGTGGATAGGAATCGATATTTTGATATGGCTGGCACTATAACTAGAGGTTATAGTTTGAAGCTTCATTAGATAACTTCTTTGCTGGATGTAAGGAAGTACTTTTTTAGTGTAAGAGCAGTTGATAATTGGAATTCGCTAAGCGAGGAGGCAGCTAATGTTAACTCAATCCGTAGTTTTAAGGACAAATATGATAAGCTTCACTAAGACAAAATGCAACCGACCAGGAGACGGGAAGTTAAGAGCTTGAGGCTCTTTCCCGTAAGGAGAATTAGCTAATTACAATAAGATAATTACACAGAGAGAGAGAGAGAGAGCACAAACAAACTTTATTTCCATTTCAATACAATGGGTATTCGTCAGCCAGGGCAAGCCCCAACCCCCCACTATGGTGTCCAACCACAGCAGTTCCTGCCAGTAAACAGCTTAAACTCTCGGTCTTGGACGGGAACCGATCTTTCGACCTCGTGAATGTGAAGCCAGCGCGTTACCACTGTACTAGCCAGAGAGAGAGAGAGAGAGAGAGAGAGAGAGAGAGAGAGAGAGAGAGAGAGAGAGAGAGAGAGAGAGAGAGAGTAGCTTCACATGGGTTTCTTATTACTATAAAGCATTTTCTTTTCACCATTATATTCTCTAATTACTAAATTTGCTTTATTATTTATTAATAATAATAATAATATTATTATTATTATTATTAATTATTATTATTATTATTATTATTATTATTATATTATTATTATTATTATTATTATTATCATTATTATTATTATTACTATTATTATTATTAACATTGTTATTATTATTATTATTATTATTATTATTATATATTATTATTATTATTATTATTATTATTATTATTATTATTATTTGTATTATCATTGTTATCATTATTATTATTATTACTATTATTATTATTATTATTATTGTTATTATTATTATTATTTTTTTTAATTATTATTATTATTATTATTATTATCATTATTATTATTATTATTATTATTATT
This sequence comes from Halocaridina rubra, assembly GCA_037179515.1. Lineage (NCBI taxonomy): Eukaryota > Metazoa > Arthropoda > Malacostraca > Decapoda > Atyidae > Halocaridina > Halocaridina rubra. The sequence goes on from JAXCGZ010018876.1 coordinate 226,434, forward strand.
ATTATTATTATTATTATTATTATTATTATTATTATTATTATTATTATTATCAATATTATTATTATTATTATTATTTATGTTATTATTATTATTATTATTATTATCATTATTGCTGGAACCGTTGTAAAAGGCATATCCCACCCAACTATACTAGTACTACTACTCCAAGATATGGTCATGAGTTTGGGAAGATTTAAGAGGAAAGGATGCTTTTGCCAATGATCCCTATGTCCAATGGAGGGAAGATTTAATATACCTTACACCTTGACATGGGTTTTTTAACCATTTTCTCTAAGGTTTCATTTACTGGTTGCCATTTGTAATGCAGTCCAAATCGAAGAATGCATTGCCTATCGTCATTTTTGTTAATGCCGTAGATGATGTTTGGTACAGACGTATTATATGTTGACATAGCAGTGGAAGATGAGTAAGGCTCATCTTCCCGACTAAAAGTGGACGGGACGGAGGGACTAGGAATCTCCCCCCCCCCTCCATGTATTAACCACCTGCGAGACGTCAAAGAAGAAGGGGAGTAGAGGGGAGAATAACTTCTCCCCAAACTCTAGTTTTGGGGTGTCTAAATGTGAGTGGTTGTAGTACGATAGAGAGCAAAAGATGTGAGATTGGATATATGTTTGGTAAGAGGAGGATGGATGTATTGGCATTGTGTGAGACGAAGATGATAGGAAAAGGAGAAGTGGCATTTGGTGAGGTGACAGGTAGGGTGTCTGGGGATGAAAGGGGGAGAGCAAGAGAAGGTGTGGCATTATTGCTGAGTGAATAGATGGTAAATATGGTAGTGGAATGGAAAGAAGTACCATCTAGGCTGATGTGGGTTAGGGCTAGGATAGGTAGGGAATGTTGAGCTTTTGTAAGTGCATATGGGCCAGGATGTGAGAGAAGTGAGGAAGAGCGGGATGAATTCTGGAATGAGTTAACTAGGTGTGTGGATGGTCTGAGTAGAAGGAACTATGTAGTTGTGTTGGGTGACTTGAATACCAGAGTGGGTGATGGAGAGGTAGAAGGTGTTGTAGGAAATTATGGGGTACCAGGTGGGAACGAGAGTGGCAAGAGACTGTTAGATATGTGTGTGGAGCAAGAGTTGGTGATAGGTAATAGTTTATTTAAGAAGAAGTTAATAAATAAGTATACATTGATGAGGGTGGCAAGTGGAAGAGTGAAAGAAAGAGCATTGATGGATTATGTGTTGGTAGCAAAGAGGATGATTGGTAGAGTGAAAGATGAGCATGCATTTAGCGGTGCGGCTGCTGGGATGTCTGATCATTTTTTGGTTGAAGCAAAAGTGGTAGTAGCATAAGAGTGGGGAAATAGAGTGGGGGGATGTAGAAGGGAAATAGTGAAGGTGGAAGACTTGAAAAAGCCAGAGTAGAGACAGGAATGTCAGGACAGGTTGAGAGTGGCATATGACAGGGTGAAAGAAAGAGAAGTTGGGGAGTTAGGGGAGTAATGAGGGTTGATGAAAGAAGGTTTTGTGGGACATGCAAGTGATGTGTGTGGAAAGAAGTTTGTTGGAGGTGGCATGAGGAGGGGCATCAAGTGGTGGAATGAAGGAGTGAAAATGAAGGTGGAAGAGAAAAAGAGGGCTTTTGAGGAATGGCTGCAGTGTAAAAGTAGGGAGAACTATGAAAGATATAGGGAGAATATGTGGAAACCAAGCGGAAGGTAGAGGAAGAGAAGAGGTTGGCAAATGTTAGGGGGGACAGGATTTTAGTAGGTCATATGAGGAGAATAAAAAGAAGTTTTGGAATGAAGTGAAGAGAGTAAGGAAGGGTGGATCGAGGATGGAAGAGACAGTGAAAGATGTGAATGGACAGATGTTAAGAGGGACCGATGCAACGAAAAGATGGGCAGAATATTTTGAGTGCTTGCTGAATGATAAGGAAGATAGAGAGGCAGCTATAGTGGCAGTGGGTGTGTTCAAGTGCCAGTAATGGGAGATGAAAATGAGAGAGAGATTACAAAAGAGGAGGTGAAAAGGGCATTGTATGAAGTGAAAGCAGGTAAAGCACCTGGAATGGATGGTGTGAGAGCGGAGATGTTGAAAGAAGGGGGTGTGACTGCATTGGAATGGTTAGTGAGACTGTTTCATATATGCTTTATGTTGTCAATGGTGGCAGTGGAATGGGTAATTGCTTGTATAGTGCCCCTATACAAAGGAAAGGGAGATGTGTATGAATGCAGTAATTTTAGGGGTATAAGTTTGTTGAGTGTGATAGGAAAAGTGTATGGTAGGATACTGATTAATAGGATTAGGGATAAGACAGAAAATGTGATCGCGGAAGTGCAGATGGTTTTAGGAGAGGTGGAGATTGTATAGATCAGATTTTTATAGTTAGGCAGTTATGTGAGAAATATTTAGCAAAGGGTAAAGATGTGTACTTTGCATTTTTGGATCTGGAGAAAGCGTATGATAGAGGTGATAGAGAGGCAGTGTGGAATGTTTTGAGCTTATATGGAATTAATGGTAAATTGTTGCATGCAGTGAAAAGTTTGTATGAGGGCAGTAGAACTTGTGTTAGGGTAGGGAATGAAGTGAGTGAGTGGTTTCCAGTGAGTGTGGGACTGAGACAGGGATGTGTGATGTCACCATGGCTGCTCAATTTGTATATTGATGGAGTTGTAAGAGAGGTGAATGAGCGAGTGCATGGTCGAGGTTTGAGAATGGTAGATGGGGATGATAACGAGTGGGAGCTGAATCAGTTGCTGTTTGCAGATGATACTATGGTAGTGGCCGATTCAGAGGAAAAGCTGTGTCAGATAGTGTCAGAATTTGGAATGGTGTTTGAGAGAAGGAAGTTGCGAGTGAATGTGGGAAAGAGTAAGGTTATGAGGTGTACAAGAAATGAGGATGGTGCTGGAATGAATGTTATGTTGAATGGAGAGACACTTGAGGAAGTTAATCAGTTTAAGTATTAAGGCTCGGTTATAGCTGCAAATGGTGGAGAGGAAGCAGATGTGTGTCACAGAGTGAATGAAGGATGTAAAGTGTTGGGTGCTTTGAAAGGAGTGATGAAGAATAGAGGGTTGGAAATGAATGTTAAGAAAGTTTTGCATGAAAAAGTGGTTGTGCCAACTGTGATGTATGGATCAGAGTTATTGGGTATGATAGTAAGTGAGAGACGGAAACTAAATGTGTTTGAGATGAAATGCCTGAGGAGCATGATTGGTGTATCTTGGTTGGATAGGGTTAGGAATGAAGTAGTGAGAGCATGAATGGGTGTGAGGAGAGAAATTGCAGCCAGAGTAGAAATGAATGTTCTGAGATGGTTTGGCCATGTGGAAAGGATGGATGATGAAAGACTGCTGAAAAAGGTGATGAATGCAAGAGTTGTTGGAAGAAATGTTAGAGGGAGGCCTAGGTTTGGATGGATGGATGGAGTAAGGAGAGCCCTGAATGATAGGAGGATGGATGTGAGGGAAGCAAGCGAGCGTGCTAGGAATAGGAATGAGTGGCGAGCGATTGTGACGCAGCTCTGATGGGCATCTGCTGTTACCATGGGGCTGCATCTTACAGAGGTAGCCCTGTGGTAGGGGCAGTAGGAGGAGTTGGCAGTTGTGAAGCGACACAGGTTGTGGAAGAGCCGGGAGGATGGGCTATGGCACTCCAGCAGTGCCATCTGAACGGTCGCTAGCTCCCTCGTCATTGCCCATAGAGCAAAGTAATCCCCTTATTGTTTTCTTTCTTTGATGTCAGCTACCCCCTAATTAAAGGGGGACACAGCCAAGGTAGATAGATTATTATTATTATTATTATCATTATTATTATTATTATTATTATCATTATTAATATTATCATTATTATTATTATTATTATTATTATTATTATTATTATTATTATTATTATTATTATTATTATTATTATTACTATTACTATTATTATTATTAATATTATTAACATCATCATTATTATTATTATTATTATTATTATTATCATTATTATTATTATTATTATTATTATTATTATTATTATTATTATTTTTATTATCATTATTATAATTATTATTATTATTATTATTATTATTATTATTATTATTATTATTATTATTATTATTATTATTATTTTTATTATCATTATTATTATTATTATTATTATTATTATTATTATTATTATTATTATTATTATTATTATTATTAGTAGTAGTAGTAGTAGTAGTAGTAGTATTAATATTATTATTATCGTTGTTATTATTATTATTATTATTATTATTATTATTATTATTATTATTATTATTATTATTATTATTATTTATGCTATAATTATTATTATTATTATTAATGCTATAATTATTATTATTATTATTATTATTATTATTATTATTATTATTATTATTATTATTATTATTATTATTATAAGCCAAGCAACAAGCCCAGCTGGAAAATGTAAACGACTGCACCCCAGGCGACTCCAGCATCGGAAGTAACTTGGTGAAGAAAAGGGAAAAGTGAAGATATAAAATGGTATCACTTTTGTATTGATAAAAATGTATTTGCATCTACCTTAAACTTCTGAAGCTCCATTGGTTCAACAACAAAGCTAGGCAATTGATGCCACTTCCTAGTGGTAGCGGGAATATAATTTCTTGAATACAGATTGGTATCACGTCTAGCCGGATAAAGAATCTGCATAACCCTTGACACTGGTTGTATTCTTGATCAATCGAGTAGGAGGAAATAAGCCAGATAGAACCCGATTTCAAGGGTGATGCCATTGTGATAAATTTTATTCAACCGGCAAAACGGGTTAACAGCGCGTATAAGCCACAAGTCACTGTTTAATTCAGGAATAAGAAATGTAGCTGCACTCTAGCTTTTATCCAGTAATCTGAGCAGCTGCAGACGATGACCAAACTGCGGAGCAAGGCTCCAGGCTAGAAGTATAAAAAAAATAATAAAAGCAATTTTATCTCTATAGTTTTGTCACCAAAAATCTGAAAAGACTTCCTCGTTGTAAGATTCATTATTATGTCGGAATATATAAAACATGTTTCTTTAAGATTTTTTAATTATTACCTTGCATGATGAAATATTTGATTCTTATAGATACAATGCACATCAATCATAGATTCTCCATGTATTTTGTGAGTTGTGATTATGATTTGTGTATATATTCATATTGGCATGGCTTTAGTAGCTACGCCCCTATTTGGCTTATTACTACAAAATAAACATGAATTTTTCCGTATATATTATTAAATATATTCACAGGCATTGAACAGTCTACTCGCTTAGAAGTAGAAATTATAGTAAATTGCATCCAAAGACAATCCTATATCATTTACTCAGATTGTATGAGTCATTTATGTTTCGTCAACTCCGCTCTTTTGTATTATTATTTTTCTTTTCTTTTCTTTTCTTTCTCAGCCCGTTTTAGATTTTTTTAATTATATAAAACATTTATCTTTTTCGTTTTTTCTTTTGTGTGTGTTTGCCATTACATCTTAATTGCTCTTCCTTTTGTCTTTTTATAAACTTGAGATATCTCTCCTAAATAATAATATCAGTTTATATGTTTATCATTTTTGTTTAAAAAAAAACTATAGATTTCTTTTTTGAATATTTTCGTATGCTTCTTTTTCTGTTATATAATTCTCAGAATTATTTTTTTTTTTTATTAACTATTTGTGTCTTTTACGGTGTTTTTATCTCCAAGTTATACTACAGCCACTAGAAAGTATATATTTACAAATCTATTTTTCGATCAGCCTTTATTTTGAAAACTGATTTCCAATAATATGTTATTTATTTTACATACTTTCTTGTGTGCAAAATTTTACAGTTTCTTAAAATCTATAAAGGTCTTATTCGTCCTTGCCTAGACGTTCTCATAGCAGGAGGGTCTGCCCCTCTCTTTTTATCTCTTACTTTATTTAATTTTCGTGCTTTTCCCTCCAATTCCCTTTTATCCTTAACCTCCCCCTCCCATTTTTCCTCTCCTATCCTATCCCATCCTAAGTTAAGTTCAGCTAGACGTGCCAGCGTTCCCAATGGGGAAACGAAAGTGTCATGTGGATACATTTTGAAGACGGCCATACTTTCTTACAACGCTGACTAAAATAATACGAAATGGATAAATTGGATACTTTATCATCCGTTTTCTACCTTTTTCCTACGTTTCGAAATATATTCATTTTTTCTTTTATTTCATTCCATACTTGTGGAACCTATTTTGGAATTTAGCCATTTTGTTCCTTTGCCATAAGGCATGAAGTAGCCAGACTTGCCTGTTAAGACTCGCTTAGTCTCGTCAGTATGAGATTTGAGAAAGAATTTTGGGCCTGAGGCAGAGTTATTTAAGGGTTAATTTTGCGTGTTATTTGACACGAATATGATTTCTTGGCACCAACACGCCAACGTTTGGAATTGTGTGCGAAACTTCAATTGTTTTTTCCTTCAAAAAACTATTAAAGGTCTTTAGATATTTTTATGAAAATACAATATCACACGAATTTGAGGACTTGCTTAATAAAAGATATACAGGAGCCTCACATTCTATGGGACTAGTAAATCGAAGCGAAACTTTGTATAAGTGTACAAACTTTCTGTTTCAGAAAATTCAGACGCTAAACGCTTTGTACGATGGTCCGATTATGGTTTTAGGACTTCTGATTTTACTACAAATTTCTAATTTGCCTAACTGAATTTAAATCACATCCAAAACACACATGCATAAGTTTTTTTTTATTCAATTTAGATAAAGATATCAAGGGTAAGGATGCAAAATAGAGGAGTCTTGATAGAGAGAGTGACCCTGAGGAGAATCTAGATGACCCTCAACCTTGTACCTCTGGCATTGGTTATGTCGGTCCTTCCGCTGATGACAAACTTTTTTTTTTATTTCCATTTCAATACAATGGGTATTCGTCAGCCAGGGAAAGCCCCAACCCCCCACTGTGGTGTCCCACCACAGCAGTTCCTGCCAGTAAACAACTTAAACTCTCGGTCTTGGACGGGAACCGATCTTTCGACCTCGTGAATGCGAAGCCAGCGCGTTACCACTGTACTAGCCTGTTAAGGGTGCTAGTGTAACTACAGTGAAAGCAAATTAGCTTCTTTAGACTGAATGGGATGGTAATCCCATATACTGAGTTTATAGTAGTATATGGACATAATGAGTTTGACATGAAATACCGTATGTTTATCTAGGGCATACTATAATTAGGGTTTATTACTGTAATTAAGACTATAAGAAATGCAGGATCAGTTTAATTTATGATCACATTAATATTCATTTTTTCTCAAAACTTCTGTTATCACAGTTAGATTAAAGGTGCTTATTTTACTCTAATCATTATACAGCTTATCTCATAAGGAGCCAATATGTGCTTGGTATAATAGTGGTCCCATATTATATATATATATATATATATATATATATATATATATATATATATATATATATATATATATATATATATATATATATATATATATACATATATATATATAAATATAGTTTGAAATAATAGGATAAGTTTGACAAAGCCTGAATGTGATTTATAATCTGTGTGTGTGTGTGTGTGTGTGTGTATATATATATATATATATATATATATATATATATATATATATATATATATATATATATATATATATATATATATATATATATATATATATATATAGATATATATGTGTGTGTGTGTATATATATATATATATATATATATATATATATATATATATATATATATACATATATATATATATATATATATATATATATATATATATATATATATATATATATATATGATGATTAATTGATTCGGTTTTACGTCTCGAACTTTCTTTTATACTAAGTGCTATGACGGTTCCCTTCTTGCGAAGGACTTGTTTTGGCAAATGTAATCGTTACCCTGAGTGTATGCCCTTACTAACCTCAGTCCGTGACGGGGCGCGAAGCCTCGACCTGCCAACACAGAGTCGCGGACGTTATCATTTAGCCACGGAGACTACCAATATATATATATATATATATATATATATATATATATATATATATATATATATATATATATATATATATAAACTTTTTTCACATTGGGAGTTATATACCACCCTTTATTTGATTTCTTAGGTTGTGAAGATGGCCAGAAAAAAAAAAACAGGATTAAGTACTCAGAAATCTGAACCTTTATCATGCAAGATGAGGAAAATAATATTTGTAGAAAAATGGTCAGAGTATCTTGAACTAAAGTGTTTTATATAGTACCAAATTGATAAACAGGAACTCAGAGATTAAGCATATTTTACAGTTTGTTCGAAATTGATTGAAGGTACTATTTCTCATTTATTCAGACGCCTAAAGACAGGTTACCATATAGCTCGAGCGGAATCTGCTAAAACCGATTCTGTCGCAACCTTATTTGTTATGAAAGAAGCCTCAAGCAGGGATATAGAAAATTGTAGGCATATGATGTTAAAATTCCTATGTGATCATAATATCTCATTGAATGTGGTGAGCCACCTTACGAAGCTTATGAAAAGTGTCTCTCTAGCTTCTCAGATACTGAAGAAAATTAAGTCAGGTAGGCAGGCGTCAAGAGAAATTTTTGTTAATTGCACTGGCAGAGAGAGTTCAAAGGAGTTTGTGGAATTATTAAAGACTCATAAATATTTGTGTATACTTGATGAGAATACTGATGTTTATACAACTAAAGAATTGGTTATAGCTGTTAGAAGTGTTAACAAAGAGAAAGAAGCTGTTGAAGATGATTTCTTGCATTTATCAGCCGTAGAGGACTCTAGTGCTGATGGTTTGTTTCAGATTCTAAAGCAGATTTTTAAAGCCAAGGGAATTCCTTTTGGAAAACATGATTGGATAAGCAGCAGACAATGCATCTGTTATGATGGAGAACATTGGAGGATTTAAAGCAAAACTGCAAACAATAGTTCCAAATTTATTTGTAATTGGATGCATATGTCATTCCTTACACCTGTGTTCATCTTCTGCTTGTCTTCAGTTTCCCCGATCCACTGAAGAGCGTTGTAGATATCAATAACTTTATAAATCACAGCTCTAACAGACTGGATTAACTCAAAGAATTTCAAGAGTTTGTAGGAATTGACTGTCAAAGAATTTTACATCCTTGCCAGACTATATGGTTATCTTTAGAACCAATAGTCAATAGAATTTTAGAGCAATCGTGTGCTCTTCAGTTATTTTTTCAGTCTGAATCTTTAGAAGATAATAATAAAACTGCAGGTCAGATTCTTGATGTTTTGAATGAACCTCTCTTTAAGCTGTGTTGTGTTATCTTAAGTTACATTTTACCCACAAGCAATATGATGAACAAAGAATTCCAAAGTAAGACTGTGAAGATAGATGTAGCTTATACTAATATCTGTGCATTCAGTAAAACTATTATTGGAAATTACATTAAGAGAAATAATCTTATGTCAACCCTTGATGTTTTCGCAGTGAGCTGCAATAATCATTCAAGTTTTTTGGAAGATGATGAATAGTATTTTGGCAGCAAGGTTGAAAATAGATTGGTAAATGAGCATATTGTCTTAGCATGTAAATTATCAGACTTCAGAGTAGGATGCCTTAACTTTTATATTAAACTAGCTAGTCAGATATGTAAGCGTTTGAAGGTTATAAATAATATTTTACCACTTTTGAATGTTTGCGATCCAGTTATACCAAGAGAATTTTCTGTCAAGAGTTTAGTTCCTCTAATTTCTAAGGTCCCTCAACTTATAAGTGAAGCTGATTATAAACAGTGTTACGATGAATGGAGACCTCTCCCATTTCATTTTGATCTTGTAAGATACACAGAAAACCCTGTGGAATTTTGGTGTTCTGTAAATAAAGTAAAATGTAGTGATGGGGAACTGATGTTTCCCAGATTATCTCAGTTCATGTTGGATTTATTAGATTTGCCCCATTCATCAGCTGCAGTTGAGAGAATTTTTTCACAGGTGAAACTTATCAAAGCTGATAACAGAAATAGGTTAAACACTAAATCAGTAAATGGTCTCATACTAACAAAAGAAAATGGTGCCAACACTCCTTGCTTTAACTGATAACTAAGTGCAGCAATGATAAAATCAGCCCAAGATGCATTCAGATTGTAAGCTACAAATATGGTCCTTTCAGTTTGATAAAAAATTCTTAGCAAAAGAGGTCCTTTTTATTTTTTAATTAGTCAGCAGAAGAGCATTTTGTACCGCTTTACAATATAATATACATCTGTTTGCATAAAAAGTCTTTTTTTTATCCTTTCTACTTCATAGAAATCTGTTAGCAAAAGATTTTTTTATCTTCTAAATTTATTTACATATTTGTCAAATATACACCATAGACTGTGAGTGTATGCCTTTATTAAAAACGAAAATAATAACATGAAAATAAGTAAGTTACCTAAATTTCTACACAGAATTTCATCAATGCAGATCTTGCTCTCCAATGCCAGACAAACGATCATGGAGAAGATATTATACCGCATATAACTGAATACCAACAGTGGTGAAAAGTACATTAGTTTATGCTTTTAGCACTTTTATTAGCAATATGTATATGCAGTGATACTATATATGATATATACTTTTGGATACTATTTGATATGCATGGGATACGGTTTTGGTTATTGTGATACCTTTTGGCAAGTTTTTGGATCCATTTTAAAATTTTTCACTGCAAACACTGTACTGCTCACATATCTGGGGTGCTTCTTCTTATACTTATCTCCTTGATAGGCTTGAATCTAAGGCAGACAGACTCATTAATGATCCATCCCTTACTTTTAATCTGGATTCTCTTTCTCTTCACCTTAAGGTATCATTCCTCTCTCTTTGTTATCGCTACTGCTTCCATCGCTGTTCTGATGAGTTGGAGAGTTGCATCCCTTTCCCACTGCCGGGGCCGCGTAAAAGTCGCTAAGCGGCCTCATCTCACAGGTACTGTGTGGAGATTTGTAGCTCACTGATTGGTCGGTGCAGTGACTGCTTCTTCCCATCTACCTCCAGACCCTGGAACTCTCCTCCTCCTCTTCTCTTTTTAGGTTCTTATAACCTGTCTTCCTTCTAAAATCGGATCTATAATCATCACAGGGCCTAATTCTCTATATCTCTATGTCCTCAGTACTTTGACTATATTTTCAGTCTCTCCTTTTCCGTTGTGTATCAGTACATCATCTCTGCCTTGTCCTTAACCTTTTTCCTTTCCTTCGTCTTAATGTTTTCTCGTGCCCGAGCCTTTATTGATGAAGGCAGTTTTGTTTTTTGTTTTTTGCCCATCCAGGTGTCACACTCACAAAAAAATTTGGTTCTCATCCTTTGATATTTTTATCTAATTATTTCCAATGTCACCCTTATCCTCCTTCAGTCAGTAAACAATCTTTATATTCGTGTACCAGTAATTGTTACTTTTCACGTTCTAATTTTCATTCATAAATATTTCTTTTCTACAGTTACCTTCGTTCTCTCTCATTCAGGCTTCCAAAACCCTCTATTTAAATCCTACTTTCCGTATTTGTTTACATTTCTCTCTTATTGCATTTCCGTAATGAAATGACAGGTGTCTTCTTGTGGAAGAAGAGACCGATTTTGGCCAGTATTTCGAAACAGTAGAATAGGATCTCAGCTAGATTCAAGAGACTGAAACCCAGGAAGAGTCCAAAAAGACCTCCAACTTTAGCTGTAGAAGAAGAAGGAAAGAGATAGTGAGGATGAGTGTTCACAATTTAGAGATGCTTTGTTTCTTTTTTCTTGTGCAAGGAAGATCATGTAAGGAATAGTCACAATTTAAAAAATATTTCATTCCTGGTACGTACAGAGGTTCTGATTGTCAGTGTAAGCAATTCTCTATGTTTGGATTCATAAAACATTGGTCTAGAATGCAGAGAAATAACCAATTTTACGTTTATTATTTAGTTCTCAATAGTGTATGTATATATATATATATATATATATATATATATATATATATATATATATATATATATATATATATATATATATATATATATATATATATATATATATATATATATATATACATATATATATCAAGCAAGCACATTACATATGTGAAAACATGAATAATTTTTGGTTTACCCCGACCGGGACTCGAACCTAGGACATATGATTACTAAGTCAAGATGCTACCACTACACCACAGAAGGTTAAAAGCAATCCAACCTTATAGCTTATATCTGCTATACTTAGGAATGAACGCACTCTAACTGAATGCCACTATGTTCATATTACAGATTCCCCAACCTCACTCGTGGCTTCATTATAGCTTTTAATTCAATTCCCAATCTCATTCGGGCCATGAAATAACCAAGCAAGCACATTACATATGTGAAAACAAGAATAATTTTTTTTTACCCCGACCGGGACTCAAACCTAGGACTTGTGATTACTAAGTCAAGGCGCTACCACTACACCACAGAAGGTTAAAAGCAATCCAACCTTATAGCTTATATCTGCTATACTTAGGAATGAACGCATTCTAAATGAATGCCACTATGTTCATATTACAGATTCCCCAACCTCACTCGTGGCTTCATTATAGCATTTAATTCAAGTCCCAATCTCATTCGGGCCATGAAATAACCAAGCAAGCGCATTACATATGTGAAAACATGAATAATTTTTTTACCCCGACCGGGACTCGAACCTAGGACTTATGATTACTAAGTCAAGGCGCTACCTCTACACCACAGAAGGTTAAAAGCAATCCAACCTTATAGCTTATATCTGCTATACTTAGGAATGAACGCATTCTAACTGAATGCCACTATGTTCATATTACAGATTCCCCAACCTCACTCGTGGCTTCATTATAGCATTTAATTCAAGTCCCAATCTCATTCGGGCCATGATATAACCAAGCAAGCACATTACATATGTGAAAACATGAATAATTTTTCTTTTTACCCCGACCGGGACTCGAACCTAGGACTTATGATTACTAAGTCAAGGCGCTACCACTACACCACAGAAGGTTAATATGAACATAGTGGCATGCAGTTAGAATGCATTCATTCCTAAGTATAGCAAATATAAGCTATAAGGTTGGATTGCTTTTAACCTTCTTTGGTGTAGTGGTAGTGCCTTGACTTAGTAATCATTAGTCCTAGGTTCGAGTCCCGGTCGGGGTAAAAAAAATTATTCATGTTTTCACATTTGTAATGTGCTTGCTTGGTTATTTCATGGCCCGAATGAGATTGGGACTTGAATTAAATGCTATAATGAAGCCACGAGTGAGGTTGGGGAATCTGTAATATGAACATAGTGGCATTCAGTTAGAATGCATTCATTCCTAAGTATAGCAGATTTAAGCTATAAGGCTGGATTCCTTTTAACGTTCTGTGGTGTAGTGGTAGCGCCTTGACTTAGTAATCATTAGTCCTAGGTTCGAGTCCCGGTCGGGGTAAAAAAAAATAAAAAAAAATTATTCATATATATATATATATATATATATATATATATATATATATATATATATATATATATATATATATATATGTATGTATGTATGTTATACACATATGATTTTGCTACAGGGGGTAGGTAGCACTTTAGGTAAATGGTTAACTTGATTCCCAGTACCTGCTTACTTCGTTAGTATTTGATTCACTTTTTTTTTCACTTACCTCTGGCATCCTGTTAGTGCGCAATCTAGTAACACCCCCCCACACACACACACACGCATAGGGTTCTTTCCCGTGTGCACAATTAGGTAATTCCCCCACACACACACACACACACACACACGACTGTCCAAAATATTAAAGGGAAAAATTGAGAACATTTTCGTGAGGGGAAAGAGAAGAAGCTACCCTGTTCTGCCTTGAAGGAAACTTAGAAGATTTGCCAGAGATGAAGCCATCACATCACATTACCTAATTTTTTGTGTAAATTGGGGAGAGCTATTAAGCCGTTCACCTGATCCTGTGGTCCATATGTTGTTAAAATCAGTATCCTTCCCATTTATTTTAATTTGATAGCTAGTTTTGATACACGAAATAATTGAATAATTAAATAAATACCAAAAATACACCTGTCAACAGTACTGAGTTAAGTTGCCAAAAAAAAAAAAGTTGCCAAGTATTACAGCTGTCTTATTTTCTTAATTTTTCTTTTCTTTTCTTTTAGCTTTCTCTTTTACTATTTTTTTTATTTTGTATATATTTTTATTTAAATATAAAGTCTGTTCCTGTGATAACATATCTTGGTTAGCAAGTGAGTTTATCAGTTAAGAAGAATATATAGCAGAAACAGGTGGGTGCCTTCTCAGATACAAATTCGAATTTTCCTTCAGGTTTGACTTTGGTTTTGTTGCATTTTTTCTTTTTCTTTTTATCCTCAAATTACCATAGTCAATTTTTTAAGTTAAGATGTTTGTTACCAGAAAAGAGATAAATTGAGTCACTAAATAGCACATATGGAGATATAAAAATTCTGTGTGAAGCTTAAATAAAAGTTTTTCTCTCTTTTTTTTCTCTTTCTCTTCTTCTTTCTATATTCTGTGAGAGGGAGAACATAAAAATGAGGCCATCTCTGTCCCAAACCTCTCCCACCCATGGGTCGGGAGGAGGGGTAGCTATTAGGAGACTAAAACAGAAAATCAAGGATTTAGAGGCAATGGTTATAAGCCTTGATGATAAAGTTCGGAATATGGATAGAGAAATGAAAGAGAATGAAACACTCAGAGAGGAAATAAGATTTTTGGAGGAAGCAAATAAAGCACAAGGGCAGGAGAGAAAGGAACTAGAAAAAAGAATAAAGAAGCTGGAAGGGGAAAAGACTGAACTATAAACTAGAATTTCTAAACAAGAAGATAAAAACAAACAGCTAAATGACAACCTAGATGAATTAGATGTTAGTTCACTGCTCTCTTCTGAGAGAGACGAGATTGCAGCTTGGAATGTGCAAATTAACACTGAACAGTTTAGAAAAGAGTTCCAGGTGCTGAATATGGAAAATGATGCCATGAAAACTTCCTTTGCTGATGCACTAAAGGGGAATGTGGCAGTAAAAGAGGCTGTAAAGGTGGTGGCACTGGAAAACATACAAACAGTTGACTATAAAGAGACAGTAATCGAAAAAATTAAAGACGTTGTGATGGAAAGGGCAAACCCACTCATCAAACAGGCACTTGATAAAGAGAAGACAGTGGTAATCTCAGGCATAAGCGAATCCCAGGAGCCAACATGGCAGGGGAGACTTGAAGAAAATAAAGCTAGGGTTGTAGACCTGATAAGAAAGCTTGGAGTAGTTTGTGGTCCTGAGGATATTGCAAACATACACCAACTAGGCAAATATTCGAGGGAAGGAAAGCCGAGACCAACAAAAGTAACCTTTGAGAGAGGGGAAACATGTAGGGAAATATTGTTGAGAAATAAGTTCTAAATGACCTTCAAGAATTCAAAGAAGTGTTCATTAGACGATACAGAACACAGGAAGAGATGGGAAAGATCAAAAACTTGTTGCAAGAGGCAAGAAGGTTAAATGATGAAAGAAATGAAGAAGAGAAGAAAATTTTTTATTTCAGAGTTCTTCCAGGCGAAGGGGAGATAAAGAAGATAATGACAGAAGATCAGGGGATGGGGCCTCATAAAGATTGTTATACACAAATGCTGATGGATTAGCTAGTAAGGCAGTAGAATTAAAAGATAGGATTCACAACAGTAAGGCAGATATAGTAGCAATTACAGAGACTAAGTTGAGTGAGGACATAAACAGTGTCACAATTTTTCCTAAGGGCTTCAGAATATTAAGGGTTGAAAGATCTGAGAGGACTGGCGGAGGGATAGCACTGCTCATAAGTGAAAGGATTCAAGTTGAAGAAATAAACTTGGCTATAGAAAGTGAGTTCAAGGAATTTCTTGTTGCTCGCATAAATACTGGGTCAGAGAGCATAATAATAACTGATGTATATAACCCACCAAGGAACCAGAATAGGCTAGAAGTTTATGAGGAAAGTCATATAGGTACTATTGAACTCATAAATCCAGTTGTTAACATGGCACGGGAGAGAAAATGTAGGAATTTGATTATAAGATATTTTAATCATAAAGAGATAGATTGGATAAATCTTGACCCACACAGTGGTGAGGACTCATTCGGGGCAAGATTCCTAGACTGCATACAAGGGAATTTCCTACACCAACATGTAATGGAACCAACAAGGGCCAGGGGTGGGGATGAGCCATCACTACTTGATCTAGTATTTACAGATAATGTGTTGGATATTGAAGAAATTGAGTATGAACCACCAATTGGAAAGAGTGACCACTGTGTGTTGTTGATGGAGTATATCATTGAAGATATTCTGCCTGAGAGTAGAGGCACTGAGGACATGAGGAGGAACTTTCCGAAAGGAGATTACATCAAAATGAATGAGCTTTTTGCAGTTATTGACTGGAGAAACTTATATTACAACAAATCCGTAGGAGAAATGTATGACATCTTTTGTGAAAAATATGGGAAGATAGTAGATTGCTGCATACCTGTCACCAAAGTAGGTGTAATTCATGCCAGAGAGAAATGATTCGATAATGAGTGTAAAAGAGCTGAGAAGTTGAGAGACAAATGCTGGAAAACGTATAGGAGGAGAAAAAACATAAATGCCTGGCAAACCTACAAAAGAGCAAGAAATGACTACCTAAGTAAAAAGAGAGAGGCAGAGAGTGACTATGAGAGGGACATCACCAGGAAGGCTAAAGAAAATCCCAAGCTTTTCCACAGCTTTATCAGAGGAAAACTGGAGGTAAAAGAACAGGTTTTAAGGCTAAAGAGAGAGGATGGAAGCATCACTGAGATGGATGAAGAGATCTGCAAAGAATTGAACGAGGAGTTTCAGTCAGTATTTATAGTAGAAAATACCCCACCCCCTCAGATTGCAGAGATAGAAGCTCAAGGGCCGGTACTAGAGAACATCAACCTTACAGAGGTATGCAAAGCGCTGATGGATTTAGATGTTCATAAAGCTACAGGTCATGATGACATATCCCCTCATGTATTTAAAAAATGCGCAAACTCAATATCAGTGGCACTAAGTATCATATTTAAAAAGTCACTGGAGTCAGGGGAGATTCCAAGATGCTAGAAATAAGCAAATGTGATACCTGTCTTCAAAAAGGGAAGGAGGGATACGGCTCTGAACTATAGACCAGTTTCCTTGACCAGCATAGTTTGCAAAGTTATGGAGAAACTACTAAGGAAACATATCTCTCTTAACTTGGAATCCTTCAACATTTTGTCAGTGAGGCAACATGGCTTCAGAGAAGGTAGATCAACAGTAACAAACTTATTAGAATTTTATGATGAGGTAAGCCGAATCTTACAGGAAAGAGAGGGCTGGGCAGATTGCATATTCCTAGACTTCCAGAAAGCGTTTGACACTCTTCCACATGAGAGACTTATTAGGAAGCTGCAAGCAATGGCTAGAATAGGTGGAAATGTCTTGGAATGGATAAAAATTTACTTAGAAGGAAGGAAACAGAGGGTTAGAGTAAGACACTCAGTGTCTGAATGAAGAAGAGTTAGTAGTGGAGTTCCACAGGGTTCAGTTATAGGGCCACTTTTGTTCCTTATATATGTAAATGACCTACCAGAGTCTGTAAATTCATTCATGAATATGTTTGCAGATGATGCTAAGATTGTGAAGAAAGTAAAAAACGAGAACAATGGTAGAGAACTTCAGGAGGATCTAAATAGTCTGCATGAGTGGTCAGAAAAGTGGCTAATGAAATTCAATACTTCAAAATGTAAGGTAATGAGAATGGGTACAAGTGCAAGAAGGCCAAAGCTTGACTACTAGGTGGCTGCAGTACAACTTCAAGAGATAGAAAATAAGAGAGATCTAGGAGTAAACATACTGGCAGATTTGTCTCCAGAAATACATATAAATGGCATAGTAAGGGCAGCATATGCATTCTTATCAAATGAAGGGTAGCCTTCAGGCACATGGACAAGGAAATGTTCAGAAATATTTATGTAACCTATGTGAGGCCAAAACTCGAATATGCAGCCCCCTTTTGGAATCCACACTTGAAAAAGCACATAGCTAAGCTTGAAAAAGTTCAAAGACATGCCACGAAACTGGTGCCAGAAATACTCAATCTCAGTTATGATGAGAGGCTGAGGGAATTAGACTTACCATCACTCGAAGCTAGAATATTGAGGGGGGATATGGTGACAGTCTTTAAATTCCTTCATGGTTATGATAGAGTGAATAGGGATCGATATTTTGATATGGCTGGCTCTAGAACTAGAGGTCATAGTTTGAAGCTTTGTAAGAAAACTTCTTCGCAGGATGTAAGGAAATACCTTTTCAGTGTAAGAGTAGCTGATAATTGGAATTGGCTAAGCGAGGAGGTAGTTAATGCTATCTCAATCCATAGTTTTAAGGACAAGTGTGATAAGTATCACTAAGTATAAAATGGAGACGGGAAGATACGAGCTTTGGGCTCTTTTCCGTAAACACAATTAGGTAAATACAATTAGGTAAATACACATACAATAAAGGATACTGGCTATACTTTAATACCAGTGTTTGTAAATGTAACTTAAGCACCCCTTTGTATT
>JAXCGZ010018876.1:250000-255000 GCA_037179515.1 Halocaridina rubra
TAGAGCTTGTGTTAGAGTAGGGAATGAAGTGAGTGAGAGGTTTCCGATGAGTGTGGGACTGAGACAGGGATGTGTGATGTAACCATGGCTGCTCAATTTGTATAATGATGGACTCGTAAGAGAGGTGAATGAGCGAGTGCGCAGTCGAGGTTTGAGAATGGTAGAGGGGGATGATAACAAGTGGGTGCTGAATCAGTTGCTGTTTGTAGATGATACTGTGGTGGTGGCAGATTCAGAGGAGAAGCAGTGTCAGTTAGTGTTACAATTTGGAATGGTGTTTGATAGAAGGAAGTTGCGAATGAAAGTGGGAAAGAGTAAGGTTGTGAGGTGTTCAAGAAATGAGGATGGTGCTGGATTGAATGTTATGTTGAATGGAGAAACACTTAAGGAAGTTGATCAGTTTAAGTATTTGGGCTTGGTTATTGCTGCAAATGGTGGAGCGGAAGCAGATGTGTGTCACAGAGTGAATGAAGGATATATAGTGTTGGGTGCATTGAAAGGAGTGATGAAGAATAGAGGGTTGGAAATGAATGTTAAGAAAGTTTTGTATGAGAAAGTGGTTGTGCCAATTGTGATATATGGATCAGAGTTATGGGGTATGTGAGTAAATGAGAGATGGAAACTAAATGTGTTTGAGATGAAATTCCTGAGGAGTATGATTGGTGTATCTCGATTGGATAAGGTTAGGAATGAAGTGGTGAGAGCAAGAACAGGTGTGAGAAGAAAATTGGCAGCTAGAGTAGATATGAATGTTCTGAGATGGGTTGGCCATGTTGAGAGGATGGATGATAAAAAACTGCTGAAAAAGGTGATGAATGCGAGACCTGATTGGAGAAATGCTAGAGGGAGGCCTAGGTTTGGGTGGATGGATGGGGTAAGGAGAGCCCTGAATGATAGAAGGCTGGATGTGAGGGAAGCAAGTGAGCATGCTAGGAGTAGGAATGAGTGGTGAGCGATTGTGATGCAGCTCTGATGGGCATCTGCTGTTACCACGGGGCTGCATCTTACAGAGGTAGCCCTGTGGTAGGGACAGTAGGGGAGTTGGCATTATGATTCGACACAGGTTGTGGAAGAGCCGGGAGGATGGGCTGTGGCACTCCAGTGTCATCTGCATGGTTGCCTTATTGCTTCTTTTTGTGTTTGTTATGTCGGCTACCCCCCAAATTGGGGGAAAAGCCAAGGTTAATGAGATGATATATGTGCGCATATATATATATATATATATATATATATATATATATATATATATATATATATATATATATATATATATATATATATATATATATATATATATATATATATATATATATATATATATATATATATTTATATATATATATATATATATATATATATATATATATATATATATATATATATATATATATATATATATATATATATATATTGTATGATAGTGAAAATATTTACTTCCTAATCATATTTCCTATCCGTTTTGTGTTTTTGGTGTCTTTTATTATCTCCTTTATGTGTTACCTCCGAATTATTCTCTTTTGGTCTAGTTTACTACCTATCCGTATTTCCTTAACATATTCCCCTGTTTTTATACTCTTTATCCTCCGTTAAGAATTTTTGTGCGTCTCTTATTTCACATTATGTTATTATTTTCTTCACGTCATCTCTTGTTTAGCCGATTGTGATCTGAGTATATCTGTTTATCCTTATCTTCCTATACATTTCCATTGTTTCGGAATTCTTAGTATTTTATCCTCAGAACCCAATATTCTTTTTTTTTTTTTGCTTCTCTTTTGTTTACCTCTTCTCGTTGTTTCCTTCTTTCTCTTTTTCATTTATCCACTTTTGATTTGCGACTTTCTCAGCATACACATCTTTCAGTACAAAACTCATGAAGTTATTTTTTATTTTCTTTAACCTCATTTATCTTACTTTTGGTAATTTTCATTTTTTATTTACCTTCTGTTATTATTTCCTGCTTATTACTTTTTCACACACACACTACTTAGAATCTATGCCTTTATTTTTTATGTTATCTTCATCTTCATTCATTTTTTCATAATGTTTGTGTAATACTTTTTGTTTCACGAGTATATAATTATTCAGATCCTCACTTAATGTAAAGTTTATAATTCTTCTATCATGTTTGGTAATTATTCCTACATTTCTATCCTCTTTTGTATTCCTACATTTCTATCCTCGCTTAAGTCAACTCTTTTGACTTGACATAGGATGGGATGGGATAGGAGGGGAAAAAAGGAGGGGAGGGGATTAAGGATGTAAGGGAATTGGAGGGAAAATAACAAAAAGTGAGTAAAGTAAGAGACAAAAAGGGAGGGGCAAACCCTCGCGCTAAATCCATCCTTTTGCTCATCTTTAGCTATGTTGATCTTCTTTTTTTTCTGTTTTCTCTTCTATTTTAAGTAGTATTTTATATTTTCATCGACTTAGTTTTTTTCTTTTCTCTTTTGTTTCATACTATCTTTCATTTCATCTTCTTCTTCTTTTGGGTTCTTCGTAGTTGCGACTTTCCATGTCCTCTTCTATTTCCTATTCCATTTTCCTTCTCTTTTATAAGTCGTTTCACGTTTTCCTTTCTTGCGTGTACCACTCCCATATTCTTTTTCTGGGCACAGTGATCCACTTTGTTACTTCCTTCTTTTGTGCGCTTTTTTTATTTATTTTCTTCCATTTCCTCTATTTATTCCTTACTTGTTCATCTCCATTGTACATTCTCCAATTTTTTTGCCACATTCTTATTCCTTCTCATTACCATATACTTCTTTTGTGCATGTGCTGCCATTCTTTGGTTTTCTCTGCCCCGGACTCTTCTTTCATTATTTTTCTCTCTTTTCATTTTGTGGGTTCTCTCTGTTCTGTTATTTAATATTAATCATTATGTTTCATTGATTATTCAGTCCTTCCGCTTTTGCTTCTATTTATTCTTTTTCTCTTTATTTCTATTACACTTTTCCTGTAAGCCTCATAAATTATTTTCATTTTCCCCTGTTGTTTCTCTCCTATTTCCTCCTATCATATTCGGCGTCCCCTTGTTATCCTTGATTAAGCTTGAACTCCATTGCTCATGCAAGCAGCGAGTCTGACAGCTTTCTTGCAGCAGAGGAGAATAAACCTTAGAATCACTTCGAAGAGGTAAAATAAGATTTCAACGCCACTGAGGAGACTAAATCCCAAGAAAAGTCCAAGGAGACCTCCAATATTAGCTGCAAAAACAAGAAGAAAACTAAAATGTTCCAGATGTATTAGATATTCTTTGTTTGGTAATATAACAAATAAATATGTAAAATACAATAAAAAAAAAATGTCTCCGGGTGTCGTTCCCTTATTTCGGGAACATTTGATGTAAATCTACAAAGAATGGAAAGAAAAATCCTCCCAGAAATAAGAAAGAACGACAACCTCTGGAATATCCCACCTTACTATTTATTTTTATTTTTATATTCAACCTTATAACCTAATTATCCTTTCAAAAACTGCATTATCAAAGTCTAGAGACTCCACGCTGATGGTAACAAAGGACAGGAAACTCAGCATCAGATCCATGATCTAAAGAGCCCCTTGGGACTATATTCTTGAGTTTTCTCTGAAATTACTTCGGTAAGTCTTGAAGAGGGCATTACTGCTTGTGAACCCTTTCCACATACTTTTATAAGACTAAATGGATACATGAGACTCGTTCATTACTGGTAATCACAGAGAGTATTGTCGTATATCTCTTCCTTCTAGTACCTTGTATGAACGGCTTCAAAGGCTTGAAACTAATATGTCAAAATTTAAATCAAAGAATGTTTTCTGGCCTCGTGCCCAAAACTCTCTGCCACTTATGTAAATTTGTGCCTAATTGATCTTGTTAACTGTGTTTTGAGGCATTACTTCACCAGTAATTGTTGAAGGACAGGCTCGGCTGCAACTTGGTAGCAGACTTCCTTCAGTGCCTTGGCAGTTATATCCAGGACTTCATCATATCTAACGCACTCAAATCTTCGCTAAGGTCAAAGCATAGCATTATCCTCATCCAGTGAATCTCCTCACAAGCAAATTTTGGATAAATCCTCAGATGACCATCTATATCGCAGAGGAATGACATCTATAAATTCTCATTTATTAAGAATGTGGCTTTTTACATGAATTGGTAAATATCTGAGCCATATAGAGGGTCCAACCTCCTGAGCCATATAAATACTCATTTTTATTTTAAGACGCTTATAACAATTTGCCATGTCCTATCTGCTAAAAGGTATAGCTATTGAAGGTTTGGTTACTTTATTTTTCGATAACAAAATAATTACTGTCAGCTGACGTGGCTTGTCCTTAAATATAGTTTGACTCTGATGAAGTCAGTCACATGCTATTTTGGTATGAAGATGGGATTCGCTTTGCAGGATAATAGTTTCATACCTCTTAATCTTTGTAATTGGTGGGTGGTACAGTAAAAGCATTTCTCCCTCAACTTCACTGCTCACCTGTCCCTTTGACGGTGCCAAAATTGATTAACTCATTTTCTGTACAGTTATTAAATAAATGGTTGTTAGATTTTGTTATTAATTTGAAGGCTAACTTACACTGTAATACAGAGGTATGATATTTTGTGTTTACGATTTCTGTCTGTCTGCGATTTCATTAACTCATACAAACTCATTCTTGATTTTTTGTAATCCAATGACTGCTCAAAGATGAAATTTCCAAGCTCTGTTGTCTTAATATATACAGACTCAAATATAATGATATTTGTAATTTCTCCAGTGTTAGCTACTAGGTAGGAATATATTACACTTGAATGATGTCCTAAATGCCCCTAACATATATTACAAAACCGGAGAATTGCCAGTTTGGTAATATTAAAGTGAAATATCTCATGTAATCATGAAATTATGAATGCAAGCAGTTCTTTATAAACAATTTACCATTTTATACATTATGTTAGGTTATATAAGATTAGGCTAGGTTAGATTAAAGTAGGCTGGGGGCAATTGTCCTAGGGGGCAGTTGTTGTAATGAGC
>JAXCGZ010018876.1:260000-270000 GCA_037179515.1 Halocaridina rubra
ACGTGTGCAGGCTATGAAAAATAAATATTATTTTTTTTGTAATGCATTAATAATAATAATAATAATAATAATAATAATAATAATAATAATAATAATAATAATAATAATAATAATAATAATAATAATAATAATAATAATAATAATAATAATAATAATAATAATAATAATAATAATAATAAAAATAATGATAATAATAATAATAATAATAATAATAATAATAATAATAATAATAATAATAATAATAATAATAATTATAATAATAATAATAATAATAATAATAATAATAATAATAATAATAATAATAATAATAATAATAATAATAATAATAATAATAATAATAATAATAATGGTTTACTTACTTAATATAGTCGTTGAAATAATTCCAGATGTCGCTATTTCTTGTAACTGTCAATTCAGATTCTTCCTCTGAGAGGCTGTCGCATAGTTCCTTAGCTGTCCAATTAGATCTAGGCGATGTGCCATACAAACTGCCTTTCTTGGGTTTCCTCTTGAAGAATGCAGAAATGAAAAGAAAATAGCTCTGCCCTGTATGTTTATTTGTATGTACGTATATCTAATTTCAGTTGAATGGTAAAGTGTACACAATTATTTTAAAACGAGTAAGAAATGGCAACACAGATACCAAACAACAGTCTGCTTTAAGAACCCACCTTCAAGTGTATATTTTCCCATGTAGTATGTTTTCATAATCAAGTTAAAACTTGGGCATTTATGGATGTGGGTATGTAGATAATTATCATTGTTAGTCATTGGTGACCGGGTGGCTACATGTATGTACAAAGTTTGCATGTTTTCTTACTTATTATAGTCAATATTTTCACTGTCATTATTAATAAACCCTGTTGTTTCGTCATGTTAGCATACAGTGCTGAGCAAGATGACAAAGGCAAATATTGGTCAACCAAATAGAGCAGGATATAGTAAGATTTGCGGCAGAAAAATACTAATGTTGAGACTAATGATGATAAACCAACCGTGACGTTGCCAAAGATGAAAGGAACTATATATCTAGAGAGTAATTAAGTATATTCAGAAGTCATTGCTCTCAATTTTAAAGGTGTTTTAACTGTGACAACTATAACGTTATCGAGCAGAAGAGTAGTGGCTCTTTAGTCTTTGAAGGACATGTTATTACTTTCAATTATTCTTCTCGTAGAACATATACAGATTATCATTGTTTGTCCAATACTTACTGAGCACATTCCATTCTCACCTTTTCCAAATTTAACATAATTCCTTGCGAACAGAGTGTTCGAAGGAGAGGCCTCAGCAATTTCATGCCCAACCTACCACTGGAGAGCATTCGACTGGGGAAGGTACCATAGCTGGGGGTAGCCACATACCATGTCATGTTGCAACTGGGAAAACACTTCTTGCTCACATGCTGTTGATAAGCTGGGTCTAAGTGCCACTTTTCTGAAAAAAGACTGTGTTTTTAGATTATCTAATTCTGCCCAATTATAAATCTGATTATTTGAGTTGAAAAGCAAATACCTCATATCTCATTTTAAAAAGAGCAGGTCACTGAGTCACAGTTTTCTTTCAAATTATGGACACCAAATTTTTATGTTCCATATTAGGCATACCCCGAGCCAAAATTCAGAAAGTTAGTTCCTCTATTCCTTACCTGAAGAGTTCTTTGAACATGCAATTTGCTCCTTAGTAAAACAGATGTTCCCCTCTCCTGCAAAAGTAAAGTGTTCTAGTACTGTGTTTATTATAAGTATCGCATTGGCTTCAAACTTTATTTTGGTAAATAATGCTTTACTGACTTAATTTTTTTCTTTGTTATTGTTCCACTATCAGTACAATGCTTAAGCCAAAACTTATGTAAATATGTAAGCTTTTACTGATTAAAGTCTCATATTACTGAAAGAAAATATTGTAAAACTATAAAGTATTTGATAAGTAAAAAATAAATCATAGAATTATAGAAACTTCAGCTCTAATAAAATCACAAGTTCAGGTTCGTCAATATGTATATAATATGAACATAGACGAGCCTGGATGGTTATATTCCTTGCAGCCACAGTCCTTTAAGAGTAACGTTGTTCTGTGATCCAAGACGCAAGCTTCGTGCGAATATTCGGGTCTGAAATGCTTCAGCACTCCTTCCGATCTCACATAGCATCTGAAAATTAAATGGAAATAAAACTTAGATTATAAACACTTTAAAAATGGAGATCTCTTTTTTATCCAAAATTTAAATCTATCTGAAAGCAATTGAGCCATTATCATATGGTTTTGCCATAACTTAAGAAATATTATTTTAACCTCAGGCATGACTTGTATATAATGACAGTATTTACTCAAAGGCTGTTGAGACATAATCAGTGTTTTGTCATTACTTTACTTCGGCATTATTACTTTCTTTACTGATTGTATATTTCTAGTGCTAACTATTTGAGAAGAATTTTGACAGATGTTGCTCGACTAGTTTTAATTTTCAAGTAGATTCAGAAATTAGTTTGGGGTTACTCAACCCTAGATAATAGTCCTCGTAAGACTACAATTTGCCTTAAAAAATAAATTGTATTCGTTAATGTATCCATCCTTTGCAGTCTAAGCTCTTTATTCAGATGTTTTACTTAGAGAAAAATAAAGGAAATATTACTTTCTTTCTTGGGGAGTGAGTTTCAGAGCTGCTCTCGTGGTATAGGTTGCATGTGCCCTCAGAGACACAAAGGATTCTTTGCCAGGTGTTAGAACCACAGTTTCCTCACTCAGTCCTGGAGGGCCATAGGGTTCTTGCAGCTGCATCTGGTTGGGATATGATAACAAAAGCAACAATGATAAAAATAGTAATAATAATAATAATAATAATAATAATAATAATAATAATAATAATAATAATAATAATAATAATGATAATAATAATAATAATAATAATAATAATAATAATAATAATAATAATAATAATAATAATAATAATAATAATAATAATAATAATAACGATAATAATAATAATAATAATAATAATAATAATAATAATAATAATAATAATAATAATAATAATAATAATAATAATAATAATAATAATAATAATAATAATAATAATAAGAATAATAATAATAATAACAGTAATACCTGTAATAATAACAATAATTCATAGCTTCTGCGCTTGCATCAGTTTTTCCTATTATTATTATTATTATTATTATTATTATTATTATTATTATTATTATTATTATTATTATTATTATTATTATTATTATTATTATTATTGCCTTTTCAATAATTGCTCACCCATACTTACTTAACTACCTTCCAAGCTTCCTACATATATACATACGTATGTACATGCATACATACATACATACATAAAACTTCTTCGCAGGATGTAAGGAAATACTTTTTCAGTGTAAGAGTAGTTGATAATTGGAATTCGCTAAGCGAGGAGGTAGTTAATGCTATCTCAATCCATAGTTTTAAGGACAGGTATGATAAGTATCACTAAGTATAAAATGGAACCGATCAGGAGACGGGAAGATACGAGCTTTGGGCTCTTTCCCGTAAACACAATTAGGTAATCACAATTAGGTAATCACATACATGGGTACTGAGGCCTAGAGGAACTCTGTAGCTTCTAAATAAATTAAGTGATAAGTGTCTTCGCATATCTATTATTTGCACGATTGAGCCCTGGCATGAAGTGTAATTGAATATATAAATAATATCTACACAACACTGGTGGCAGCGAGAGTACAACTGTAACAAGACAGTGGTAACCGCAGGCTCGACCCACTACAAAATACGTCAGTGGTGGCAGCTGAGTACGATCCCAAGCCAGAATCATCGTGAAGAGACAAGATGTTATATGCAAGTGGAAACTCGTGCGACGAGAGGAAAAATGCAGGATACAGAAGAGTATAAACCATTTTTGAAAGCCATGTCGGAGGAAGAACAGCGAGTTATACCTCATCCACGTCCACCTACAGGAAAGGCGCCTAGCATTAAGGATTGTTCCTTACATTTGACTCTACGGCAAAGTTGCTGAAACATCGGTTACAAAGGAGGAGAAACACCGAATGGAGAGACAGGCAACCAAGTTGGGAGAAATTCACAGTGCTATTCACAAAGTATTTCACCGTGCATAGTACTGTGAAAGGTGCTCTGACAAACACCACCCCAGCTAGACGTTATTTGTTGCTGAATTCGAGCGAGAAGATTCCCGGGATGGTGAATCGGCAATCTTGCAAGAAGTATGCACGAAGCCGTCGGAGGGGAAATCGGAGAGCTCAGCAGAATGGAAAACCCCCTCCCCCAGTACCAGAGGCAGTGAGGTCCTTCAGGCAAGATCCCAAAACAGCTAAGTTCTTGTAACTTTTATCCAATGAGTAATGGGGGTACTATTAAAAGAAACTGAGGTCGGAGGACTCCACCATTTTGCTTTGTAGACATGCACTGACTCAGCCACCCCTCACATAAGGGGGAATATGACTATAGTAAGTTAATAGAAGTATAATTTCTGTACCCATTTCTAAACTAGATAATTTGTACTAATAGCTATGAGTGATGATACCCTCGATTTTTGCTAGAATTAAAGCTGTACAGCGAGTAATTGCGTTTAAAGGGTGTCCAACTATAATCTTTTTTTTGGGGGGAGTGACTATTATCACCGAACAGTGATATTACAGACGATGTTATTTTCACAGCACGGTGATATTTGCTAGTTACCTTATTATCACTGTATGGACGTGCATTAAGGGATATCAGGAGCTTTGTTTATCACTGGTGATAAGAAACAGCCAGTTAAGTAATTACAGGATTACCGCAGGTTCATGTGTTGTTTTTGTTATGTAACCAGTCAAGACAACATACAGACAGACACAACATCTGTCTTCAGGGATATTTTCAGTCCTCCTGCCACTGCAGTTGAATCAGTTCCAGATTATACTTCTACCAGCCAAGGCAACATGGAGAACGACACTTCTATAGAAATCCAAAATGACATGGAGTTACATATGGAAGAATATCCAGCCAGTTCATCTGCTGACCACGGGCAAGATGACATGCAGGCAGACACAACATCTGTCTTCAGGGATATTTTCAGTCCTCCTGCCACTGCAGTTTACTTCTACCAGCCAAGGCAACATGGAGAACGACACTTCTATAGAAGTACAAAGTGACATGGAGTTACACATGGAGGAATATCCAGCCAGTTCATCTGCTGACCACGGGCAAGATGACATACAGGCAGACACAACATCTGTCTTCAGGGGTATTTTCTCCACTGACACATTCAACTCTTTTGAAGAATTTGAGTATTTTTTCAAAAAATATCTGAATCAGACAGGGTCTGTGTTTCGAGTGAAGTCATATAGCTCCGTTGTCAGTGAAAATAAGCGTCGTCAGCAGCAAATCCCTGTCGATCTGAAGTACGGCTCTGTTTCATTCGTGTGTGTACACTATGGCAGTCCGAAGCGGAAAGGACTGGGAATAATACAAAAACAGCAATATCTTACATGTGGTGGCACTGACTGCAAGAAAAACCAAGCTGGTTATTACAAAGATGTATCTATAGCATAATCATGAGGTCAGTGTAACTTTACTGCCCCTCTATAGCCAGAAACGCAGACTAACATGTTTGGAGATTGGAGACGTAGAGGATGTTGTGAAACTTAACCCAGACAACGAGCAATTAAAATCCTGCCTCCAGGGTAAATACAATAAATCAGTAACCATGCAAGATGTACAAAATTTGAAGCGGAAAGTGCACTGTGTGGATGGAATGTCAGACATCGGTAAGTTAACAGAAATAGTGGATGAAATTGTGGATGCAGAAAAGGAAAGGTAAATATATCCCTGGATGAAAGTAGGGCCATCAAAATTATTGCATTTGCTACTAATGAGATGATAAGCATGTACCGCAAATATCCAGAAATTATTTTCATGGCTGGGACTTACAAAATCAACAGATATAATTATCCACTCTACATGATTCTTGTCCAAGACAACCTAGATCGTGGCAGGGCTGTTTTTTACGCATTTGTAAGGGGTGAAACAGCAGACATGATGCGGGAGGTAATGTCATCATTTTGTAAGATGATGAAGAATGTAAACCAGACCAAGAGAGTTATGACTGACAAGGACCAGAACGAAATTCTAGCAGTCCGTGACATACTTCCAAAAGCAGACCTGTTACTTTGCAAGTTTCATGTCCTGCAATATTTCAAGAAAAAAGTGTCTGAACTTGTGATACCAGTTACTAAAAAGAACGAAATTTTTGGTACTCTAAAGCAACTTGTCTATGCCCATAATGAAAACTCCTTTCAGTCTACCTTGTCTGTGTTAGCAAGAGTCAAGTATGTTTCAATATATTTGTACAAATTGGGTACACTGCAAACATATGTGGGCCACATACCTACAGTCTACTAAGTTAACATTTGGAAATGACACTAATAACCACATTAAAGCAGAAAACGGTAAACTAAAGCACTTCCTAACATCAACTACAACGATGTCTGAATGCATACGTAAAATTATGCTTCATAATTCCATCTTAAATGATGAGCGAGCCTACAAGCAGTTTTTGTAGACATGTACATCTGTTGACTATGGACTTCATGATGTTCTGTTGAACAACATATACAGTTAGTTTACAGAGCATGTAGTCAAACTCATGATGAAACACCATAAGCTACCCAAATTTTCAGATTCTTTATCCATCACATTAGATTCACCTGGCCTCTTTGTTGTGAAAATAGGGTCTACTGACCAAAAAGTGATGAGAAAGGGTGAATCTGGGGCTGAACTCTTCTGTTCATGCGCATTCTATTGTCAACATTTCTTGCCATGTAATCACATTATTGCTGTTGTAAGGCAAGAGAATATTGATGTTTCAACCATCAGCAGGCAGTCACGATGGCAGAAGGAGAATATACTGATTCCTGCAGTGGCTTTAGAACCCAAGGCCTCCATCACGCACATCACACGGCCCAAGTGTCCAATGACCCCTGCTCAAAAATTCCGAGAGAGTCAAGAGACAATGCAGCGCCTCACAGCGGTGCTAACTAATAGTGGAACTGAAGTGTACAAAGCACGACTTGATATGCTGAAACATTTTCTTAGTTGCTGAGAACAGGGTAATGATTTTCAATATGCTGATAGTCCACAGATGTCACGCACATCAGCTTCACAAATGTCACACACACCAGCTTCTAAGACATCACACGCACCAGCTTCAAAGACGTCACACACACACCAGCTTCATCGACGTCACAATAGCAGATTCACAACGACTTCAGTTAATGAATGCTCATCTTATTACTGTAAAAACAAGGGGTCGTCCTAAAGAGTCAAAGGTATTAGGACGATTTAATCATTCCAAAGTTGCTAAAGCTGGAGTCAAGTGGAAAACAAGAAAGCTGCCCACAAAAGGAAGCAAGAGAGCGAGAATCAGTAGTGAGTCAAATGATGAGTAATATTCTGTATAACACTTATATACTATTGCAAACAGTGACACTAAGACTGTTTACAAACTATATGGAATATGCATATGGAATAAATGTATTTTTATAAAAAAAAACTTCATTTTAATATATATATATATATATATATATATATATATATATATATATATATATATATATATATATATATATATATATATATATATATATATATATATATATATATATATATATATATATATATATATATATATATATATATATATATATATATATATATATATATATATATATATATATATTAAATAACTTTTTATTTTAATATGGAATGTATTTTTATAAAATATCTTTTATTTTTAACCGGGAATAAATGTATTTTTACTAAATATCTTTTAACATCCCATAACGGCAACTGAGAAGTAACAATAAATTATTTTAGATTCTCAGTGAAAATACCGACAAACATATTATTACCGACCGGTGATAACAAAGCCACTGTTCTTTGCACTGTGCGGTGACTATAATGGAATCAGTAATATCACTGTACGGTAATAATACACACAGCCTTTTTTATTTTACTACCTTGGTTAATTATTGGACAGGCAAAGGTAGTGCTTGGATTTGAGAAGAATACAGTACGTGTAAAATTATTTAAATGTAAATTTTCCAAATCGGGAGTAGTGTCATTTACGTCACCGTTTGTCGTCCGGGGGAGTGACAGTGTTACAGAATAAAAACTAGTTTTTTTTTTCAAGACTCCGAAGCGCGCATAAAAATCACCTGGAGAACCAAACTTCAATCCGCTTTTAAGTTTGTTTGTTTTTTTTTTTGTTTTTTTTTTACGTGTGACCTCCTGTTGGCGAGATAGTTTCCAAGAAGGAAAGCGCAGGAATGACCGACCTATCAGCTTTGTTTTTTTATAAAGTAATTGTATTTTGTAGTGATCAGTCACTCATGGTATACATGTATGTCAAATCCATTGAAGAAATGGAGACTTTTCCAATGGTCATTAAGACTAATGGCATTCGAAATATTGGGATGTTTATTCTTTTAGATTTATGAAGGCGGGAGAGAAAATATAGTCGTCGATGCCTTGAGAGGGGGGTTAAGATACTACTCTTCCACACCGTTGATGGGGTTTATAGAAGGGGACCTAGGACAGTTGGCGCAGGAAAGCAGCGGCCAAACAAGGGCTTCGAGCGGACACCCACAACACTCTTTCAGAGTGATGGGGGGGGGAAATGTGCGCAACGAGTGGGGGAGTGAATGGGGGGTTTATGGCAGCGAAAGAGAGAGAGAGAGAGAGAGAGAGAGAGAGAGAGAGAGAGAGAGAGAGAGAGAGAGAGAGAGAGAGAGTGACTGCGACCATCTTGGGTGAAAGAGAGAGGGGGTGCTTGGGGGTAGAATCGGGAGGCGCTCGTTAATGCTGGCGTCACACATAGCCAAAACTCCCGACCTGACTCTTAAGACCGCGTTCCGACGGAATCTTCGCTCAATCCTTGGAGAGCTGGCAGATTTTTTAGCCGACAGGTGCATTCCTGTGCCTGTTGGAAGTGTGTCGTATGTCCGCGTAAACAGTCCTATGGATCGCAATTGCAATCGTACGGAGTAGTTTGGACGCGTAATTTAGCGTACGACTGATCGTACGCAAACGTAAGTCTCATTATAGAAAACGGGAAATTTAAATTTTTGACCGTTACGACTGGGCCGACCATGCTCCCGACGCTCCCGACCCATCGTAGGGTAACGTACACGTTCGTAGGGGGTTGTATGCAGTCGGGAGGAATACTGTAATTCCCCCGAAGGAAAGGTATCGTGGCAAGAGAGAATGGTTTAAAGGACGACGTTTGTAACTTTAATTACGTTAGAATTGATCCTAGTGAACAATAAATATATGGAAAATATAAATATATATATATATATATATATATATATATATATATATATATATATATATATATATATATATATATATATATATATATATATATATATATATATATATATATATATATATATATATATATATATACATATATATATATATATATATATATATATATATATATATATATATATATATATATATATATATATATATATATATATATATATATATATATATATATATATATATATATATATATATATATATGGGATATTTGTGAAAGTATAACCCTGATTTATATATTTGGCACTTCAGCTACTTATATATATAAGTAAATATATGTTGGCCATGTATGTTAATATATTTCATATATTTTGTTTGACACATTTATGGATTTGATTAATTCATATTTTGATATATTGATTTCACAATATTATATGGGAAATATATGCTTTATTGCATGACCAATATTAATGGTCATATATAAATATATATTATAGTAAAATGATGATATAAGTAATAAATAGGAAATGAACAGAAAATAATAATTTTTAAGATACAAAAATATATACTGTAAAAAAATATATAAATTTCATTAAGAGAAAATACACAAGTATGGCAAGACATATCCCCATGTAATAATATAAGTGTACTGAAAAAATTATATATGAGAATATCA
>JAXCGZ010018876.1:275000-287500 GCA_037179515.1 Halocaridina rubra
GAAATTCCCTTGTACGCAATCTAGGAATCTTGCCCCGAATGAGTCCTCACCACTGTGTGGGTCAAGATTTATCCAATCTATCTCTTTATGATTAAAGTCTTCCATAATCAAAATCCTACATTTTTTTCCCGTGCCATGTTAACAACTGAGTTTATGACTTCAATAGTGCCTATATGACTTTTCTCATAAACTTCAAGCCTATTTTGGTTCCTTGGTGGGTTGTATACAACAGTTATTATAATGCTCTCTGGCCCAGTATTTATGCGAGCAACAAGAAATTCCTTGAACTCACTTTCTATAGCCAAGTTTATTTCTTCAACTTGAATCCTTTCACTTATGAGCAGTGCTATCCCTCCACCAGTCCTCTCAGATCTTTCAACCCTTAGTATTCTGAAGCCCTTAGGAAAAACTGTGACACTGTTTATGTCCTCACTCAACTTAGTCTCTGTAATTGCTACTATATCTGTCTTACTATTGTGAATCCTATCTTTTAATTCTCCTGCCTTACCAGCTAATCCATCAGCATTTGTGTATAACAATCTTAATGAGGCCCCATCCCCTGATCTTCTGTCATTATCTTCTTTATCTCCCCTTTGTCTGGAAGAACTCTGTAACAAAAATTTTTCTTCTGTTCTTCATTTCTTTCATCATTTAACCTTCTTGCCTCTTGCAACAAGTTTTTGATCTTTCCAATCTCTTCCTGTGTTCTGTATCGTCTAATGAACACTTCTTTGAATTCTTGAAGGTCTTTTAGACTTTTTTTTCTCAACAATATGTGTGTGTGTGTGTGTGTGTGTGCATGTGTGTTATATATATATATATATATATATATATATATATATATATATATATATATATATATATATATATATATATATATATATATATATATATATATATATATATATATGTGTGTGTGTGTGTGTGTGTGTGTGTGTGTGTGTGTGATTACCTAATTGTGATTACCTAATTGTGTTTACGGGAAAGAGCCCAACGCTCGTATCTTCCCGTCTCCTCATCGGTTCCATTTTATACTTAGTGATACTTATCATACCTCTCCTTAAAACTATGGATTGAGATAGCATTAACTACCTCCTCGCTTAGCCAATTCCAATTATCAACTACTCTTACAATGAAAAAGTATTTCCTTACATCCTGCAAACAAGTTTCCTTACCAAGCTTCAAACTATGACCTCTAGTTCTAGAGCCAGCCATATCAAAATATCGATCCCTATCCACTCTATCATAACCATGAAGGAATTTAAAGACTGTCACCATATCCCCCCTCACTCTTCTAGCTTCGAGTGATGGTAAGTCTAATTCCCTCAGCCTCTCATCATAACTGAGATTGCGTATTTCTGGCACCAGTTTCGTGGCATGTCTTTGAACTTTTTCAACTTAACTATGTGCTTTTTCAAGTGTGGATTCCAAAAGGGGGCTGCATATTCGAGTTTTGGCCTCACATAGGTTACATAAATATTTCTGAACATTTCCTTGTCCATGTGCCTGAAGGCTACCCTTACATTTGATAAGAATGCATATGCTGCCCTTACTATGCCATTTATATGTATTTCTGGAGACAAATCTGCCAGTATGTTTACTCCTAGATCTCTCTCATTTTCTGTCTCTTGAAGTTGCACTCCAGCCACCGAGTAGTCAAGCTTGGGCCTTCTTGCACTTGTACCCATTCTCATTACCTTACATTTTGAAGTATTGAATTTCATTAGCCACTTTTCTGACCACTCATGCAGATTATTTAGATCCTCCTGAACTTCTCTACCATTGTTCTCGTTTTTTACTTTCTTCACAATCTTTGCATCATCTGCAAACATATTCATGAATGAATTTACAGACTCTGGTAGGTCATTTACATATACAAGGAACAAAACTGGCCCTAAAACTGAACCCTGTGGAACTCCACTACTAACTCTTCTCCATTCAGACACTGAGTGTCTTACTCTAACCCTCTGTTCCCTTCCTTCTAAGTAAGTTTTTATCCATTCCAAAACATTTCCACCTATTCTAGCCATTGATTGCAGCTTCCTAATAAGTCTCCCATGTGGAACAGTGTCAAACGCTTTCTGGAAGTCTAGGAATATGCAATCTGCCCAGCCCTCTCTTTCCTGTAAGATTTGGCTTACCTCATCATAAAATTCTAATAAGTTTGTTACTGTTGATCTACCTTCTCTGAAGCCATGTTGCCTCACTGACAAAAAGTTGAAGGATTCCAAGTGAAGAGAGATATGTTTCCTTAGTAGTTTCTCCATAACTTTGCAAACTATGCTGGTCAAGGAAACTGGTCTATAGTTCAGAGCCGTATCCCTCCTTCCCTTTTTGAAGATAGGTATCACATTTGCTGGTTTCCAGCATCTTGGAATCTCCCCCGACTCCATTGACTTTTTAAATATGATACTTAGTGCCACTGATATTGAGTTTGTGCATTTTTTAATCACATGAGGGGATATGTCATCAGGACCTGTAGCTTTATGAACATCTAAATCCATCACTGCTTTGCATACCTCTGTGGCTGTATGGTTGATGTTCTCTAATACCGACCCTTGAGCTTCTATCACTGCAATCTGAGGGGGTGGGGTATTTTCTACTGTAAATACTGACTAAAACTCCTAGTTCAATTCTTTGCAGATCTCTTCATCCGTCTCAGTGATGCTTCCATCTGCTCTCTTTAGCCTTAAAACCTGTTCTTTTACCTTCAGTTTTCCTCTGATAAAGCTGTGGAAAAGCTTGGGATTTTCTTTAGCCTTCCTGGTGATGTCCCTCTCATAGTCTCTCTCTGCCTCTCTCCTTTTACTTAGGTAGTCATTTCTTGCTCTTTTGTAGGTTTGCCAAGCATTTATGTTTTTTCTCCTCCTATACCTTTTCCAGCATTTGTCTCTCCACTCCTTAGCTCTTTTACACCCATTATCGAACCATTTCTCTCTGGCATGAATTACACCTACTTTGGTGACAGGTATGCAGCAATCTACTATCTTCCCAAATTTCTCACAAAAGATGTCATACATTTCTTGTACAGATTTGCTGTAAAATAGGGTTCTCCAGTCAAGAACTGCAAAAAGCTCATTTATTTTGATGTAATCTCCTTTCGGATAGTTCCTCCTCATGTCCTCAGTGCCTCTACTCTCAGGAAGAATATCTTCAATGATATACTCCATCAACAACACGCAGTGGTCACTTTCCAATTGGTGGTACATACTCAATTTATTCAATATCCAACACATTATCTGTGAACACTAGATCAAGTAGTGATGGCTCATCCCCACCCCTGGCCCTTGTTGGTTCCATTACATGTTGGTGTATGAAATTCCCTTGTACACAATCTAGGAATCTTGCCCCGAATGAGTCCTCACCACTGTGTGGGTCAAGATTTATCCAATCTATCTCTTTATGATTAAAGTCTTCCATAATCAAAATCCTACATATTTTTTCCCGTGCCATGTTAACAACTGAGTTTATGACTTCAATAGTACCTATATGACTTTCCTCATAAACTTCAAGCCTATTTTGGTTCCTTGGTGGGTTGTATACAACAGTTATTATAATGCTCTCTGACCCAGTATTTATGCGAGCAACAAGAAATTCCTTGAACTCACTTTCTATAGCCAAGTTTATTTCTTCAACTTGAATCCTTTCACTTATGAGCAGTGCTATCCCTCCACCAGTCCTGTAGTATTCTGAAGCCCTTAGGAAAAACTGTGACACTGTTTATGTCCTCACTCAACTTAGTCTCTGTTATTGCTACTATATCTGCCTTACTGTTGTGAATCCTATCTTTTAATTCTACTGCCTTACCAGCTAATCCATCAGCATTTGTGTATAACAATCTTAATGAGGCCCCATCCCCTGATCTTCTGTTATTATCTTCTTTATCTCCCCTTTGTCTGGAAGAACTCTGTTAAGAAAATTTTTCTTCTCTTCTTCATTTCTTTCATCATTTAACCTTCTTGCCTCTTGCAACAAGTTTTTGATCTTTCCCATCTCATCCTGTGTTCTGTATCGTCTAATGAACACTTCTTTGAATTCTTGAAGGTCTTTTAGACTTTTTTTTCTCAACAATATTTCCCTACATGTTTCCCCTCTCTCAAAGGTTACTTTTGTTGGTCTCGGCTTTCCTTCCCTCAAATATTTACTTAGTTGGTGTATGTTTACAATATCCTCAGGACCACATACTACTCCAAGATTTCTTATCAGGTCTACAACCCAAGCTTTATTTTCTTTGGCTCCTGGGATTCTCTTATGCCTGAGATTACCACTGTTTTCTCCTTATCAAGTGCCTGTCTGATGAGTGGGTTTGCCCTTTCCATCACAACGTCTTTCATTTTTTCAATTACTGTCTCTTTATAGTCAACTGTTTGTATGTTTGTGTGTGTGTGTGTGTGTGTGTGTGTGTGTGTGTGTGTGTGTGTGTGTGTGTGTGTGTGTGTGTGTGTGTGTGTGTGTGTGTGTGTGTGTGTGTACTTACCTAATTGTGTTTACGGGAAAGAGCCCAAAGCTCGTATCTTCCCGTCTCCTCATCGGTTCCATTTTATACTTAGTGATACTTATCATACATGTCCTTAAAACTATGGATTGAGACAGCATTAACTACCTCTTCGCTTAGCCAATTCCAATTATCAACTACTCTTACACTGAAAAAGTATTTGCTTACTTCCTGCAAAGAAATTTTCTTACAAAGCTTCAAACTATGACCTCTAGTTCTAGAGCCAGCCATATCAAAATATCGATCCCTATCCACTCTGTCATAACCATGAAGGAATTTAAAGACTGTCACCATATCCCCCCTCAATCTTCTAGCTTCGAGTCTATTCCCTCAGCCTCTCATCATAACTGAGATTGCGTATTTCTGGCACCAGTTTCGTGGCATCTCTGAACGTTTTCAAGCTTGCTATGTGCTTTTTCAAGTGTGGATTCCAAAAGGGGGCTGCATATTCGAGTTTTGGCCTCACATAGGTTACATAAATATTTCTGAACATTTCCTTGTCCATGTGCCTCAAGGCTACCCTTACATTTGATAAGAATGCATATGCTGCCCTTACTATGCCATTTATATGTATTTCTGGAGACAAATCTGCCAGTATGTTTACTCCTAGATCTCTCTCATTTTCTGTCTCTTCAAGTTGTACTCCAGCCACCGAGTAGTCAAGTTTGGGCTTTCTTGCACTTGTACCCATTCTCATTACCTTACATTTTGAAGCATTGAATTTCATTAGCCACTTTTCTGACCATTTTCTGACCTTTTCTCTACCATTGTTCTCGTTTTTTACTTTCTTAACAATCTTTGCATCATCTGCAAACATATTCATGAATAAATTTACAGACTCTGGTAGGTCATTTACATATACAAGGAACAAATTTGGCCCTAACACTGAACCCTGTAGAACTCCACTACTAACTATTCTCCATTCAGACACTGAGTGTCTTACTCTAACCCTCTGTTCCCTTCCTTCTAAGTAAGTTTTTATCCATTCCAAAAAAAAAATCCACCTATTCTAGCCATTGCTTGCAGCTTCCTAATAAGTCTCCCTTGTGGAACAGTGTCAAACGCTTTCTGGAAGTCTAGGAATACGCAATCTGCCCAGCCCTCTCTTTCCTGTAAGATTCGGCTTACCTCATCATAAAATTCTAATAAGTTTGTTGTCCCTCTCATAGTCTCTCTCTGAATCTCTCCTTTTACTTAGGTAGTCATTTCTTGCTCTTTTGTAGGTTTGCCAGGCATTTATGTTTTTTCTCCTCCTATACCTTTTCCAGCATTTGTCTCTCCACTCCTTAGCTCTTTTACACCCATTATCGAACCATTTCTCTCTGGCATGAATTACACCTACTTTGGTGACAGGTATGCTGCAATCTACTATCTTCCCATATTTCTCACAAAAGATGTCATACATTTCTCCTACAGATTTGTTGTAAAATAAGGTTCTCCAGTCAATAACTGCAAAAACCTCATTCATTTTAATGTAATCTCCTTTCGGATAGTTCCTCCTCATGTCCTCAGTGCCTCTACTCTCAGGAAGAATATCTTCAATGATATATCCATCAACAACACACAGTGGTCACTCTTTCCAATTGGTGGTTCATACTCAATTTTTTTCAATATCCAACACATTATCTGTGAATACTAGATCAAGTTGTGATGGCTCATCCCCACCTTGGCCCTCGTTGGTTCCATTACATGTTAGTGTAGGAAATTCCCTTGTATGCAATCTAGGAATCTTGCCCCGAATGAGTCCTCACCACTGTGTGGGTCAAGATTTATCCAATCTATCTCTTTATGATTAAAATCTCCCATAATCAAAATGTGTGTGTGTGTGTGTGTGTGTGTGTGTGTGTGATTACCTAATTGTGATTACCTAATTGTGTTTACGGGAAAGAGCCCAAAGCTCGTATCTTCCCGTCTCCTCATCGGTTCCATTTTAGACTTAGTGATACTTATCGTACCTGTCCTTAAAACTATGGATTGAGATAGCATTAACTACCTCCTCGTTTAGCGAGTTCCAATTATCAACTACTCTTACACTGAAAAAGTATTTCCTTACATCCTGCAAAGAAGTTTTCTTACCAAGCTTCAAACTATGACCTCTAGTTCTAGAGCCAGCCATATCGAAATATCGATCCCTATCCACTCTATCATAACCATGAAGGAATTTAAAGACTGTCACCATATCCCCCCTTACTCTTCTAGCTTCGAGTGATGGCAAGTCTAATTCCTTCAGCCTCTCATCATAACTGAGATTGCGTATTTCTGGCACCAGTTTCGTGGCATGTCTTTGAACTTTTTCAAGCTTACCTATGTGCTTTTTCAAGTGCGGATTCCAAAAGGGGGCTGCATATTCGAGTTTTGGCCTCACATAGGTTACATAAATATTTCTGAACATTTCCTTGTCCATGTGCCTCAAGGCTACCCTTACATTTGATAAGAATGCATATGCTGCCCTTACTACGCCATTTATATGTATTTCTGGAGACAAATCTGCCAGTATGTTTACTCCTAGATCTCTCTCATTTTCTGTCTCTTGAAGCTGTACTCCAGCCACCGAGTAGTCAAGCTTGGGCCTTCTTGCACTTGTACCCATTCTCATTACCTTACATTTTGAAGTATTGAATTTCATTAGCCACTTTTCTGACCACTCATGCAGATTATTTAGATCCTCCTGAAGTTCTCTACCATTGTTCTCGTTTTTTACTTTCTTCACAATCTTTGCATCATCTGCAAACATATTCATGAATGAATTTACAGACTCTGGTAGGTCATTTACATATACAAGGAACAAAACTGGCCCTAAAACTGAACCCTGTGGAACTCCACTACTAACTCTTCTCCATTCAGACACTGAGTGTCTTACTCTAACCCTCTGTTCCCTTCCTTCTAAGTAAGTTTTTATCCATTCCAAAACATTTCCACCTATTCTAGCCATTGCTTGCAGCTTCCTAATAAGTCTCCCATGTGGAACAGTGTCAAACGCT
Organism: Halocaridina rubra; assembly: GCA_037179515.1. Taxonomy (NCBI): domain Eukaryota; kingdom Metazoa; phylum Arthropoda; class Malacostraca; order Decapoda; family Atyidae; genus Halocaridina; species Halocaridina rubra. The sequence goes on from JAXCGZ010018876.1 coordinate 282,477, forward strand.
TTCTGGAAGTCTAGGAATATGCAATCTGCCCAGCCCTCTCTTTCCTGTAAGATTCGGCTTACCTCATCATAAAATTCTAATAAGTTTGTTACTGTTGATCTACCTTCTCTGAAGCCATGTTGCCTCACTGACAAAAAGTTGAAGGATTCCAAGTGAAGAGAGATATGTTTCCTTAGTAGTTTCTCCATAACTTTGCAAACTATGCTGGTCAAGGAAACTGGTCTATAGTTCAGAGCCGTATCCCTCCATCCCTTTTTGAAGATAGGTATCACATATGCTTGTTTCCAGCATCTTGGAATCTCCCCCGACTCCAGTGACTCCTTAAATATGATACTTAGTGCCACTGATATTGTGTTTGCGCATTTTTTAAGCACATGAGGGGATATGTCATCAGGACCTGTAGCTTTATCAACATCTAAATCCATCAGCGCTTTGCATACCTCTGTGGCTGTAAGGTTGATGTTCTCTAATACCGCCCTTGAGCTTCTATCACTGCAATCTGAGGGGGTGGGGTATTTTCTACTGTAAATACTGACTGAAACTCCTTGTTCAATTCTTTGCAGATCTCTTCATCCGTCTCAGTGATGCTTCCATCCGCTCTCTTTAGCCTTAAAACCTGTTCTTTTACCTTCAGTTTTCCTCTGATAAAGCTGTGGAAAAGCTTGGGATTTTCTTTAGCCTTCCTGGTGATGTCCCTCTCATAATCTCTCTCTGCCTCTCTCCTTTTACTTAGGTAGTCATTTCTTGCTCTTTTGTAGGCTTGCCAGGCATTTATGTTTTTTCTCCTCCTATACCTTTTCCAGCATTTGTCTCTCCACTCCTTAGCTCTTTTACACCCATTATCGAACCATTTCTCTCTGGCATGAATTACACCTACTGTGTGTGTGTGTGTGATTACCTAATTGTGCTTACGGGAAAGAGCCCAAAGCTCGTATCTTCCCGTCTCCTGATCGGTTCTATTTTTAGACTTAGTGATACTTATCATACCTGTCCTTAAAACTATGGATTGAGGTAGCATTAACTACCTCCTCGCTTAGCGAATTCCAATTATCAACTACTCTTACACTGAAAAAGTATTTCCTTACATCCTGCAAACAAGTTTTCTTCCGAAGTTTCAAACTATGACCTCTAGTTCTAGAGCCAGCCATATCGAAATATCGATCCCTATCCACTCTATCATAACCATGAAGGAATTTAAAGACTGTCACCATATCCCCCCTTACTCTTCTAGCTTCGAGTGATGGCAAGTCTAATTCCCTCAGCCTCTCATCATAACCGAGATTGCGTATTTCTGGCACCAGTTTCGTGGCATGTCTTTGAACTTTTTCAAGCTTAGCTATGTGCTTTTTCAAGTGCGGATTCCAGAAGGGGGCTGCATATTCGAGTTTTGGCCTCACATAGGTTACATAAATATTTCTGAACATTTCCTTGTCCATGTGCCTGAAGGCTACCCTTACATTTGATAAGAATGCATATGCTGCCCTTACTACGCCATTTATATGTATTTCTGGAGACAAATCTGCCAATATGTTTACTCCTAGATCTCTCTCATTTTCTGTCTCCTGAAGTTGTACTCCAGCCACCGAGTAGTCAAGCTTGGGCCTTCTTGCACTTGTACCCATTCTCATTACCTTACATTTTGAGGTATTGAATTTCATTAGCCACTTTTCTGACCACTCATGCAGATTATTTAGATCCTCCTGAAGTTCTCTACCATTGTTCTCGTTTTTTACTTTCTTCACAATCTTTGCATCATCTGCAAACATATTCATGAATGAATTTACAGACTCTGGTAGGTCATTTACATATACAAGGAACAAAAGTGGCCCTAAAACTGAACCCTGTGGAACTCCACTACTAACTCTTCTCCAATCAGACACTGAGTGTCTTACTCTAACCCTCTGTTCCCTTCCTTCTAAGTAAGTTTTTATCCATTCCAAGACATTTCCACCTATTCTAGCCATTGATTGCAGCTTCCTAATAAGTCTCCCATGTGGAACAGTGTCAAACGCTTTCTGGAAGTCTAGGAATATGCAATCTGCCCAGCCCTCTCTTTCCTGTAAGATTTGGCTTACCTCATCATAAAATTCTAATAAGTTTGTTACTGTTGATCTTCCTTCTCTGAAGCCATGTTGCCTCACTGACAAAAAGTTGAAGGATTCCAAGTGAAGAGAGATATGTTTCCTTAGTAGTTTCTCCATAACTTTGCAAACTATGCTGGTCAAGGAAACTGGTCTATAGTTCAGAGCCGTATCCCTCCTTCCCTTTTTGAAGATAGGTATCACATTTGCTTGTTTCCAGCATCTTGGAATCTCCCCCGACTCCAATGACTCCTTAAATATGATACTTAGTGCCACTGATATTGTGTTTGCGCATTTTTTAAGCACATGAGGGGATATGTCATCAGGACCTGTAGCTTTATGAACATCTAAATCCATCAGCGCCTTGCATACCTCTGTGGCTGTAAGGTTGATGTTCTCTAATACCGGCCCTTGGGCTTCTATCACTGCAATCTGAGGGGGTGGGGTATTTTCTACTGTAAATACTGACTGAAACTCCTTGTTCAATTCTTTGCAGATCTCTTCGTCCGTCTCAGTGATGCTTCCATCCGCTCTCTTTAGCCTTAAAACCTGTTCTTTTACCTTCAGTTTTCCTCTGATAAAGCTGTGGAAAAGCTTGGGATTTTCTTTCGCCTTCCTGGTGATGTCCCTCTCATAATCTTTCTCTGCCTCTCTCCTTTTGCTTAGGTAGTCATTTCTTGCTCTTTTGTAGGTTTGCCAGGCATTTATGTTTTTTCTCCTCCTATACCTTTTCCAGCATTTGTCTCTCCACTCCTTAGCTCTTTTACACCCATTATCGAACCATTTCTCTCTGGCATGAATTACACCTACTTTGGTGACAGGTATGCAGCATTCTACAATCTTCCCATATTTCTCACAAAAGATGTCATACATTTCTTGTACAGATTTATTGTAAAATAAGGTTCTCCAGTCAATAACTGCAAAAAGCTCATTCATTTTGATGTAATCTCCTTTCTGATAGTTCCTCCTCATGTCCTCAGTGCCTCTACTCTCAGGAAGAATGTCTTCAATGATATACTCCATCAACAACACACAGTGGTCACTCTTTCCAATTGGTGGTTCATACTCAATATTTTCAATATCCAACACATTATCTGTGAACACCAGATCAAGTAGTGATGGCTCATCCCCACCCCTGGCTCTTGTTGGTTCCATTACATGTTGGTGTAGGAAATTCCCTTGTACGCAATCTAGGAATCTTGCCCCAAAGGAGTCCTCACCACTGTGTGGGTCAAGATTTATCCAATCTATCTCTTTATGATTAAAGTCTCCCATAATCAAAATCCTACATTTTTTCTCCCGCGCCATGTTAACAACTGAGTTTATGACTTCAATCGTACCTATATGACTTTCCTCATAAATTTCAAGCCTATTTTGGTTCCTTGGTGGGGTGTATACAACAGTTATTATAATGCTCTCTGACCCAGTATTTATGCGAGCAACAAGAAATTCCCTGAACTCACTTTCTATAGCCAAGTTTATCTCTTCAACTTGAATCCTCTCACTTATGAGCAGTGCTATCCCTCCACCAGTCCTCTCAGATCTTTCGACCCTTAGTATTCTGAAGCCCTTAGGAAAAACTGTGACACTGTTTATGTCCTCACTCAACTTAGTCTCTGTAATTGCTACTATATCTGCCTTACTGTTGTGAATCCTATCTTTTAATTCTACTGCCTTACCAGCTACTCCATCAGCATTTGTGTATAACAATCTTAATGAGGCCCCATCCCCTGATCTTCTGTCATTATCTTCTTTATCTCCCCTTTGTCTGGAAGTATTCCGTAACGAAAATTTTTCTTCTCTTCTTCATTTCTTTCATCATTTAACCTTCTTGCCTCTTTCAACAAGTTTTTGATCTTTCCCATCTCTTCCTGTGTTCTGTATCGTCTAATGAACACTTCTTTGCATTCTTGAAGGTCTTTTAGACTTTTTTTTCTCAACAATATTTCCCTACATGTCTCCCCTCTCTCAAAGGTTACTTTTGTTGGTCTCGGCTTTCCTTCCCTCGAATATTTACCTAGTTGGTGTATGTTTACAATATCCTCAGGACCACATACTACTCCAAGCTTTCTTATCAGGTCTACAACCCTAGCTTTATTTTCTTCAAGTCTCCCCTGCCATGTTGGCTCCTGGGATTCACTTATGCCTGAGATTACCACTGTCTTCTCCTTATCAAGTGCCTGTCTGATGAGTGGGTTTGCCCTTTCCATCACAACGTCTTTCATTTTTTCGATTACTGTCTCTTTATAATCAACTGTTTGTATGTTTTCCAGTGCCACCACCTTTACAGCCTCTTTTACTGCCACATTCCCCTTTAGTGTGTGTGTGTGTGTGTGTGTGTGTGTGTGTGTGTGTGTGTGTGTGTGTGTGTGTGTGTGTGTGTGTGTGTGTGTGTGTGTGTGTGTGTGTATGTGTGTGTCTGTAATGCATATTATTCATTATTTCTTATCATCATCTTGTGTTCATCTTTTAATACAAGACATGATGTATTATATTATTCTTTTATACTGTAAGTACATTGCATCATCAAGTTAAAATATTCAAAAATATTTAAAAAAATTTGAAATCTATGAAAAATAGATCATCCCTTTTATATCCATAATTTCCTTTCATCAACGAGTGCGCAAATGTTCTTAATACCGGACAAAATACTTCGGAATATTCTCTAATATTGGCAGTACATCCTTATCGTTTCTCAGTGCGTTCATGAAGGCTCATTATTCTCTCTCATGCGGAAAGTGATGAAGGAGATATGTATGTACAGTATGTACATATGAGTGTGTACGAACGTCCTCTAGTGCAGGACGGATATGATGAGGTACAGTAAAGATACTGTGAGCTATAATTATATTTCTAAAGGAGGGACTGTAATGCAAATAATATTTTTTTCTAATTATGCATCCCTTTCATCCTTCTTCTTAATAAGAGCAAACATATAATATG
>JAXCGZ010018876.1:305000-316846 GCA_037179515.1 Halocaridina rubra
TTGATGTAATCTCCTTTCGGATAGTTCCTCCTCATGTCCTCAGTGCCTCTACTCTCAGGAAGAATATCTTCAATGATATACTCCATCAACAACACACAGTGGTCACTCTTTCCAATTGGTGGTTCATACTCAATTTTTTTAATATCCAACACATTATCTGTGAACACTAGATCAAGTAGTGATGGCTCATCCCCACCCCTGGCCCTTGTTGGTTCCATTACATGTTGGTGTATGTGTGTGTGTATATGTGTAAATGCTGTACATGTACGTATATGCATATGTAATAATATAATATAATATATAAATATATATATATATATATATATATATATATATATATATATATATATATATATATATATATATATATATATATATATACACATGTGTGTGTGTGTGTGTGATTTTTGTGATTACATAATTGTGTTTACGGGAAAGAGCCCAAAGCTCGTATCTTCCCGTCTCCTCATCGGTTCCATTTTATACTTAGTGATACTTATCATACCTGTCCTTAAAACTATGGATTGAGATAGCATTAACTACCTCCTCGCTTAGCCAATTACAATTATCAACTACTCTTACACTGAAAAAGTATTTCCTTACATCCTGCAAAGAAATTTTCTTACCAAGCTTCAAACTATGACCTCTAGTTCTAGAGCCAGCCATATCAAAATATCGATCCCTATGTGTATGTGTGATTACCTAATTGTGATTACCTAATTGTGTTTACGGGAAAGAGCCCAAAGCTCGTATCTTCCCGTCTCCTCATCGGTTCCATTTTATACTTAGTGATACTTATCATACCTGTCCTTAAAACTATGGATTGAGATAGCATTAACTACCTCGTCGCTTAGCCAATTCCAATTATCAACTACTCTTACAATGAAAAAGTATTTCCTTACATCCTGCAAAGAGGTTTTCTTACCAAGCTTCAAACTATGACCTCTAGTTCAAGAGCCAGCCATATCAAAATATCGATCCCTATCCACTCTATCATAACCATGAAGGAATTTAAAGACTGTCACCATATCCCCCCTCACTCTTCTAGCTTCGAGTGATGGTAAGTCTAATTCCCTCAGCCTCTCATCATAACTGAGATTGCGTATTTCTGGCACCAGTTTCGTGGCATGTCTTTGAACTTTTTCAAGCTTAGCTATGTGCTTTTTCAAGTGTGGATTCCAAAAGGGGGCTGCATATTCGAGTTTTGGCCTCACATAGGTTACATAAATATTTCTGAACATTTTCTTGTCCATGTGCCTGAAGGCTACCCTTACATTTGATAAGAATGCATATGCTGCCCTTACTATGCCATTTATATGTATTTCTGGAGACAAATCTGCCAGTATGTTTACTCCTAGATCTCTCTCATTTTCTCTCTCTTGAAGTTGTACTCCAGCCACCGAGTAGTCAAGCTTGGGCCTTCTTGCACTTGTACCCATTCTCCTTACCTTACATTATGAAGTATTGAATTTCATTAGCCACTTTTCTGACCACTCATGCAGATTATTTAGATCCTCCTGAAGTTCTCTACCATTGTTCTCGTTTTTTACTTTCTTCACAATCTTTGCATCATCTGCAAACATATTCATGAATGAATTTACAGACTCTGGTAGGTCATTTACATATACAAGGAACAAAAGTGGCCCTAAAACTGAACCCTGTGGAACTCCACTACTAACTCTTCTCCATTCAGACACTGAGTGTCTTACGCTAACCCTCTGTTCCCTTCCTTCTATGTAAGTTTTTATTCATTCCAACACATTTCCACCTATTCTAGCCATTGATTGCAGCTTCTTCATAAGTCTCCCATGTGGAACAGTGTCAAATGCTTTCTGGAAGTCTTGGAATATGCAATCTGCCCAGCCCTCTCTTTCCTGTAAGATTTGGCTTACCTCATCATAAAATTCTAATAAGTTTGTTACTGTTGATCTACCTTCTCTGAAGCCATGTTGCCTCACTGACAAAAAGTTGAAGGATTCCAAGTGAAGAGAGTTATGTTTCCTTAGTAGTTTCTCCATAACTTTGCAAACTATGCTGGTCAAGGAAACTGGTCTATAGTTCAGAGCCGTATCCCTCCTTCCCTTCTAGAAGATAGGTATCACATTTGCTTGTTTCCAGCATCTTGGAATCTCCCCCGACTCCAGTGACTCCTTAAATATGATACTTAGTGCCACTGATATTGTGTTTGCGCATTTTTTAAGCACATGAGGGGATATGCCATCAGGACCTGTAGCTTTATGAACATCTAAATCCATCAGCGCTTTGCATACCTCTGTGGCTGTAAGGTTGATGTTCTCTAATACCGGCCCTTGAGCTTCTATCATTGCAATCTGAGGGGGTGGGGTATTTTCTACTGTAAATACTGACTGAAACTCCTTGTTCAATTCTTTGCAGATCTCTTCATCCGTCTCAGTGATGCTTCCATCCTCTCTCTTTAGCCTTAAAACCTGTTCTTTTACCTTCAGTTTTCCTCTGATAAAGCTGTGGAAAAGCTTGGGATTTTCTTTAGCCTTCCTGGTGATGTCCCTCCAATAGTCTCTCTCTGACTCTCTCCTTTTACTTAGGTAGTCATTTCTTGCTCTTTTGTAGGTTTGCCAGGCATTTATGTTTTTTTTCCTCCTATACCTTTTCCAGCATTTGTCTCTCCACTCCTTAGCTCTTTTACACTCATTATCGAACCATTTCTCTCTGGCATGAATTACACCTACTTTGGTGACAGGTATGCAGCAATCTACTATCTTCCCATATTTCTCACAAAAAATGTCATACATTTCTTGTACAGATTTGTTGTAAAATAAGGTTCTCCAGTCAATAACTGCAAAAAGCTCATTCATTTTGATGTAATCTCCTTTCGGATAGTTCCTCCTCATGTCCTCAGTGCCTCTACTCTCAGGAAGAATATCTTCAATGATATACTCCATCAACAACACACAGTGGTCACTCTTTCCAATTGGTGGTTCATACTCAATTTTTTTAATATCCAACACATTATCTGTGAACACTAGATCAAGTAGTGATGGCTCATCCCCACCCCTGGCCCTTGTTGGTTCCATTACATGTTGGTGTATGTGTGTGTGTATATGTGTAAATGCTGTACATGTACGTATATGCATATGTAATAATATAATATAATATATAATATATATATATATATATATATATATATATATATATATATATATATATATATATATATATATATATATATATATATATATATATGTGTGTGTGTGTGTGTGATTTTTGTGATTACATAATTGTGTTTACGGGAAAGAGCCCAAAGCTCGTATCTTCCCGTCTCCTCATCGGTTCCATTTTATACTTAGTGATACTTATCATACCTGTCCTTAAAACTATGGATTGAGATAGCATTAACTACCTCCTCGCTTAGCCAATTACAATTATCAACTACTCTTACACTGAAAAAGTATTTCCTTACATCCTGCAAAGAAATTTTCTTACCAAGCTTCAAACTATGACCTCTAGTTCTAGAGCCAGCCATATCAAAATATCGATCCCTATGTGTATGTGTGATTACCTAATTGTGATTACCTAATTGTGTTTACGGGAAAGAGCCCAAAGCTCGTATCTTCCCGTCTCCTCATCGGTTCCATTTTATACTTAGTGATACTTATCATACCTGTCCTTAAAACTATGGATTGAGATAGCATTAACTACCTCGTCGCTTAGCCAATTCCAATTATCAACTACTCTTACAATGAAAAAGTATTTCCTTACATCCTGCAAAGAGGTTTTCTTACCAAGCTTCAAACTATGACCTCTAGTTCAAGAGCCAGCCATATCAAAATATCGATCCCTATCCACTCTATCATAACCATGAAGGAATTTAAAGACTGTCACCATATCCCCCCTCACTCTTCTAGCTTCGAGTGATGGTAAGTCTAATTCCCTCAGCCTCTCATCATAACTGAGATTGCGTATTTCTGGCACCAGTTTCGTGGCATGTCTTTGAACTTTTTCAAGCTTAGCTATGTGCTTTTTCAAGTGTGGATTCCAAAAGGGGGCTGCATATTCGAGTTTTGGCCTCACATAGGTTACATAAATATTTCTGAACATTTTCTTGTCCATGTGCCTGAAGGCTACCCTTACATTTGATAAGAATGCATATGCTGCCCTTACTATGCCATTTATATGTATTTCTGGAGACAAATCTGCCAGTATGTTTACTCCTAGATCTCTCTCATTTTCTCTCTCTTGAAGTTGTACTCCAGCCACCGAGTAGTCAAGCTTGGGCCTTCTTGCACTTGTACCCATTCTCCTTACCTTACATTATGAAGTATTGAATTTCATTAGCCACTTTTCTGACCACTCATGCAGATTATTTAGATCCTCCTGAAGTTCTCTACCATTGTTCTCGTTTTTTACTTTCTTCACAATCTTTGCATCATCTGCAAACATATTCATGAATGAATTTACAGACTCTGGTAGGTCATTTACATATACAAGGAACAAAAGTGGCCCTAAAACTGAACCCTGTGGAACTCCACTACTAACTCTTCTCCATTCAGACACTGAGTGTCTTACTCTAACCCTCTGTTCCCTTCCTTCTATGTAAGTTTTTATCCATTCCAAAACATTTCCACCTATTCTAGCCATTGATTGCAGCTTCTTCATAAGTCTCCCATGTGGAACAGTGTCAAATGCTTTCTGGAAGTCTAGGAATATGCAATCTGCCCAGCCCTCTCTTTCCTGTAAGATTTGGCTTACCTCATCATAAAATTCTAATAAGTTTGTTACTGTTGATCTACCTTCTCTGGAGCCATGTTGCCTCACTGACAAAAAGTTGAAGGATTCCAAGTGAAGAGAGATATGTTTCCTTAGTAGTTTCTCCATAACTTTGCAAACTATGCTGGTCAAGGAAACTGGTCTATAGTTCAGAGCCGTATCCCTCCTTCCCTTTTGGAAGATAGATATCACATTTGCTTGTTTCCAGCATCTTGGAATCTCCCCCGACTCCAGTGACTCCTTAAATATGATACTTAGTGCCACTGATATTGTGTTTGCGCATTTTTAAGCACATGAGGGGATATGTCATCAGGACCTGTAGCTTTATGAACATCTAAATCCATCAGCGCTTTGCATACCTCTGTGGCTGTAAGGTTGATGTTCTCTAATACCGGCCCTTGAGCTTCTATCACTGCAATCTGAGGGGGTGGGGTATTTTCTACTGTAAATACTGACTGAAACTCCTTGTTCAATTCTTTGCAGATCTCTTCATCCGTCTCAGTGATGCTTCCATCCACTCTCTGTAGCCTTAAAACCTGTTCTTTTACCTTCAGTTTTCCTCTGATAAAGCTGTGGAAAAGCTTGGGATTTTCTTTAGCCTTCCTGGTGATGTCCCTCCCATAGTCTCTCTCTGCCTCTCTCCTTTTACTTAGGTAGTCATTTCTTGCTCTTTTGTAGGTTTGCCAGGCATTTATGTTTTTTCTCCTCTTATACCTTTTCCAGCATTTGTCTCTCCACTCCTTAGCTCTTTTACACTCATTATCGAACCATTTCTCTCTGGCATGAATTACACCTACTTTGGTGACAGGTATGCAGCAATCTACTATCTTCCCATATTTCTCACAAAAATGTCATACATTTCTTGTACAGATTTGTTGTAAAATAATGTTCTCCAGTCAATAACTGCAAAAAGCTCATTCATTTTGATGTAATCTCCTTTCGGATAGTTCCTCCTCATGTCCTCAGTGCCTCTACTCTCAGGAAGAATATCTTCAATGATATACTCCATCAACAACACACAGTGGTCACTCTTTCCAATTGGTGGTTCATACTCAATTTTTTTAATATCCAACACATTATCTGTGAACACTAGATCAAGTAGTGATGGCTCATCCCCACCCCTGGCCCTTGTTGGTTCCATTACATGTTGGTGTATGTGTGTGTGTATATGTGTAAATGCTGTACATGTACGTATATGCATATGTAATATAATATAATATAATACATAAATATATATATATATATATATATATATATATATATATATATATATATATATATATATATATATATATATATATATATATATATATATATATATATATATATATATATATATATATATATATATATATATATATATATATTTATATATATATATATATATATATATATATATATATATATATATATATATATATATATATATATATATATATATATATATATATATATATATATATATATATATATATATATATATATATATATATATATATATATATATATATATATATATATATATATACATGTGTGTGTGTGTGATTTTTGTGATTACATAATTGTGTTTACTAGAAAGAGCCCAAAGCTCGTATCTTCCCGTCTCCTGATCGGTTCCATTTTATACTTAGTGATACTTATCATACCTGTCCTTAAAACTATGGATTGAGATAGCATTAACTACCTCCTCGCTTAGCCAATTACAATTATCAACTACTCTTACACTGAAAAAGTATTTCCTTACATCCTGCAAAGAAGTTTTCTTACCAAGCTTCAAACTTTGACCTCTAGTTCTAGAGCCAGCCATATCAGAATATCGATCCCTATGTGTATGTGTGATTACCTAATTGTGATTACCTAATTGTGTTTACGGGAAAGAGCCCAAAGCTCGTATCTTCCCGTCTCCTCATCGGTTCCATTTTATACTTAGTCATACTTATCATACCTGTCCTTAAAACTATGGATTGAGATAGCATTAACTACCTCCTCGCTTAGCGAATTCCAATTATCAACTACTCTTACAATGAAAAAGTATTTCCTTACATCCTGCAAAGAAGTTTTCTTACCAAGCTTCAAACTATGACCTCTAGTTCAAGAGCCAGCCATATCAAAATATCGATCCCTATCCACTCTATCATAACCATGAAGGAATTTAAAGACTGTCACCATATCCCCCCTTAATCTTCTAGCTTCGAGTGATGGTAAGTCTAATTCCCTCAGCCTCTCATCATAACTGAGATTGCGTATTTCTGGCACCAGTTTCGTGGCATGTCTTTGAACTTTTTCAAGCTTAGCTATGTGCTTTTTCAAGTGCGGATTCCAAATGGGGGCTGCATATTCGAGTTTTGGCCTCACATAGGTTACATAAATATTTCTGAACATTTCCTTGTCCATGTGCCTGAAGGCTACCCTTACATTTGATAAGAATGCATATGCTGCCCTTACTATGCCATTTATATGTATTTCTGGAGACAAATCTGCCAGTATGTTTACTCCTAGATCTCTCTTATTTTCTCTCTCTTGAAGTTGTACACCAGCCACCGAGTAGTCAAGCTTGGGCCTTCTTGCACTTGTACCCATTCTCATTACCTTACATTTTGAAGTATTGAATTTCATTAGCCACTTTTCTGACCACTCATGCAGATTATTTAGATCCTCCTGAAGTTCTCTACCATTGTTCTCGTTTTTTACTTTCTTCACAATCTTTGCATCATCTGCAAACATATTCATGAATGAATTTACAGACTCTGGTAGGTCATTTACATATACAAGGAACAAAAGTGGCCCTAAAACTGAACCCTGTGGAACTCCACTACTAACTCTTCTCCATTCAGACACTGAGTGTCTTACTCTAACCCTCTGTTCCCTTCCTTCTTCTAAGTAAGTTTTTATCCATTCCAAAACATTTCCACCTATTCTAGCCATTGATTGCAGCTTCTTAATAAGTCTCCCATGTGGAACAGTGTCAAACGCTTTCTGGAAGTCTAGGAATATGCAATCTGCCCAGCCCTCTCTTTCCTGTAAGATTTGGCTTACCTCATCATAAAATTCTAATAAGTTTGTTACTGTTGATCTACCTTCTCTGAAGCCATGTTGCCTCACTGACAAAAAGTTGAAGGATTCCAAGTGAAGAGAGATATGTTTCCTTAATAGTTTCTCCATAACTTTGCAAACTATGCTGGTCAAGGAAACTGGTCTATAGTTCAGAGCCGTATCCCTCCTTCCCTTTTTGAAGATAGGTATCACATTTGCTTGTTTCCAGCATCTTGGAATCTCCCCCGACTCCAGTGACTCCTTAAATATGATACTTAGTGCCACTGATATTGTGTTTGCGCATTATTTAAGCACATGAGGGGATATGTCATCAGGACCTGTAGCTTTATGAACATCTAAATCCATCAGCGCTTTGCATACCTCTGTGGCTGTAAGGTTGATGTTCTCTAATACCGGCCCTTGAGCTTCTATCACTGCAATCTGAGGGGGTGGGGTATTTTCTACTGTAAATACTGACTGAAACTCCTTGTTCAATTCTTTGCAGATCTCTTCATCTGTCTCAGTGATGCTTCCATCCACTCTCTTTAGCCTTAAAACCTGTTCTTTTACCTTCAGTTTTCCTCTGATAAAGCTGTGGAAAAGCTTGGGATTTTCTTTAGCCTTCCTGGTGATGTCCCTCCCATAGTCTCTCTCTGCCTCTCTCCTTTTACTTAGGTAGTCATTTCTTGCTCTTTTGTAGGTTTGCCAGGCATTTATGGTTTTTCTCCTCCTATACCTTTTCCAGCATTTGTCTCTCCACTCCTTAGCTCTTTTACACTCATTATCGAACCATTTCTCTCTGGCATGAATTACACCTACTTTGGTGACAGGTATGCAGCAATCTACTATCTTTCCATATTTCTCACAAAAGATGTCATACATTTCTTGTACAGATTTGTTGTAAAATAAGGTTCTCCAGTCAAGAACTGCAAAAAGCTCATTCATTTTGATGTAATCTCCTTTCGGATAGTTCCTCCTCATGTCCTCAGTGCCTCTACTCTCAGGAAGAATATCTTCAATGATATACTCCATCAACAACACACAGTGGTCACTCTTTCCAATTGGTGGTTCATACTCAATTTTTTCAATATCCAACACATTATCTGTGAACACTAGATCAAGTAGTGATGGCTCATCCCCACCCCTGGCCCTTGTTGGTTCCATTACATGTTGGTGTAGGAAATTCCCTTGTACGCAATCTAGGAATCTTGCCCCGAATGAGTCCTCACCATTGTGTGGGTCAAGATTTATCCAATCTATCTCTTTACGATTAAAGTCTCCCATAATCAAAATGCTACATTTTTTTTCCCGTGCCATGTTAACAACTGAGTTTATGACTTCAATAGTACCTATATGACTTTCCTCATAGACTTTAAGCCTATTTTGGTTCCTTGGTGGGTTGTATACAACAGTTATTATAATGCTATCTGACCCAGTATTTATGCGAGCAACAAGAAATTCCTTGAACTCACTTTCTATAGCCAAGTTTATTTCTTCGACTTGAATCCTCTCACTTATGAGCAGTGCTATCCCTCCACCAGTCCTCTCAGATCTTTCAACCCTTAGTATTCTGAAGCCCTTAGGAAAAACTGTGACACTGTTTATGTCCTCACTCAACTTAGTCTCTGTAATTGCTAATATATCTGCCTTACTCTTGTGAATCCTATCTTTTAATTCTACTGCCTTACCAGCTGATCCATCAGCATTTGTGTATAACAATCTTAATGAGGCCCCATCCCCTGATCTTCTGTCATTATCTTCTTTATCTCTCCTTTGTCTGGAAGAACTCTGTAATGAAAATTTTTCTTCTCTTCTTCATTTCTTTCATCATTTAACCTTCTTGCCTCTTGCAACAAGTTTTTGATCTTTCCCATCTCTTCCTGTGTTCTGTATCGTCTAATGAACACTTCTTTGAATTCTTGAAGGTCTTTTAGACTTTTTTTTCTCAACAATATTTCCCTACATGTTTCCCCTCTCTCAAAGGTTACTTTTGTTGGTCTCGGCTTTCCTTCCCTCGAATATTTACCTAGTTGGTGTGTGAGTGATTACCTAATTGATTACCTAATTGTGTTTACGGGAAAGAGCCCAAAGCTCGTATCTTCCCGTCTCCTCATCGGTTCCATTTTATACTTAGTGATACTTATCATACCTGTCCTTAAAACTATGGATTGAGATACCATTCACTACCTCCTCGCTTACCCAATTCCAATTATCAACTACTCTTACACTGAAAAAGTATTTCCTTACATCCTGCGAAGAAGTTTTCTTACCAAGCTTCAAACTATGACCTCTAGTTCTAGAGCCAGCCATATCAAAATATCCATCCCTATCCACTCTATCATAACCATGAAGGAATTTAAAGACTGTCACCATATCCCCCCTCACTCTTCTAGCTTCGAGTGATGGTAAGTCTAATTCCCTCAGCCTCTCATCATAACTGAGATTGCGCATTTCTGGCACCAGTTTCGCGGCATGTCTGAACTTTTTCAAGCTTAGCTATGTGCTTTTTCAAGTGCGGATTCCAAAAGGGGGCTGCATATTCGAGTTTTGGCCTCACATAGGTTACATAAATATTTCTGAACATTTCCTTGTCCATGTGCCTGAAGGCTACCCTTACATTTGATAAGAATGCATATGCTGCCCTTACTATGCCATTTATATGTATTTCTGGAGACAAATCTGCCAGTATGTTTACTCCTAGATCTCTCTCATTTTCTGTCTCTTGAAGTTGTACTCCAGCCACCGAGTAGTCAAGCTTGGGCCTTCTTGCACTTGTACCCATTCTCATTACCTTACATTTTGAAGTATTGAATTTCATTAGCCACTTTTCTGACCACTCATGCAGATTATTTAGATCCTCCTGAAGTTCTCTACCATTGTTCTCGTGTTTTACTTTCTTCACAATCTTTGCATCATCTGCAAACATATTCATGAATGAATTTACAGACTCTGGTAGGTCATTTACATATACAAGGAACAAAAGTGGCCCTAAAACTGAACCCTGTGGAACTCCACTACTATGAGTTTGTGTATGCAAAATAAAAAATAAATTTAAAAAAAAATATATATATATATATATATATATATATATATATATATATATATATATATATATATATATATGTATATATATATATATATATATATATATATATATATATATATATATATATATATATATATATATATATATATATCGATATATATATATATATATATATATATATATATATATATATATATATATATATATATATATATATATATATATACGTATATATATATATATAGATATATATATATATATATATATATATATATATATATATATATATATATATATATATGTATATATATATATATATATATATATATATATATATATATATATATATATATATATGCGTATATATATATATATATATATATATATATATATATATATATATATATATATATATATATATATATATATATATATATGTATATATATATATATATATATATATATATATATATATATATATATATTAAAATATATATATATATATATATATATATATATATAGATAGATAGATAGATAGATAGATAGATAGATAGACATCTATATCTTTTAACGTAACTAAAATAATTACTGGTAACGAACTGTATAACCAACCTCTTTGATAATGCAGTGAGCGTCTTCACTTGTCAAATGGAGCATATTGTCGATGTCGCTGGTACCTTCCATGGGTTCATCAGCAAAGAGATTTTGATATACTTCCATGGACAACTTCGTCCAGTTCTCGTGTGAAAACACCACCCTGTCAAAAATTGCAAGGAATATTTAAAAAAAAAAAAATAGGTAGGTAAGTGGTTTTCTAAATTGGTTTTGGCCAACCTTTTCACGTATGCCCTTGACTTTCCATAAGAACGTCAAGTTGTAGGAAGCTTTGCCTATTCAAGAAGCTGATGTTTATTAACTCACTACAGACCCACTCTCAGTTTTATCTCGCAGTTGAAAGGTATATGCATATGTATGTACGGTTCAATAAACATACTGTCGTGTTACGTTTTATGCGTCACG
>JAXCGZ010018877.1:0-5000 GCA_037179515.1 Halocaridina rubra
AGTTGTCCTCTAACTGCATTATTTAATAATTCAATAAAATTAGGATCGGTACCCATGGAGTGGAAATTGGCAGATGTGGTACCAATATTTAAAAAAGGAGAACGTGTTAAAAAGAATAATTATAGGCCGGTAAGTTTAACGTCAACAGTGGGTAAGATTCTAGAATCCATAATTGCAAATAAAATAAGGGCACATCTAGAATTACACAGACTGATAAAACTTTCACAACACGGGTTTCTTAAGGGTTTTTCGTGCCTTACAAACTTACTGTCTTTTTATTCAGAAGTTTACGAGGCAGTAGATTGTGGCAAAGAATATGATACAATATATCTAGATTTTAGCAAAGCTTTTGATAGAGTTCCTCACAAAAGATTAGTTAAAAAGCTGGAAGCTCATGGTATAGGAGGAGCTGTGCTCAGATGGATCAAACAATGGTTAAAAGACAGAAAACAGAGGGTTTGCATAAATGGAGAGAAATCAGAGTGGGGCTCGGTTACAAGCGGGGTACCACAAGGCTCGGTACTGGGTCCTCTATTATTCATCGTATATCTAAATGATCTGGATTCGGATATCAGTAGTAACCTAAGTAAATTCGCAGACGACACTAAAATAGGTAGAACTATAAATGGAAAAGAAGACATTCATGCTTTACAGGAAGATCTAAATAGATTATCTAAATGGTCTAACAAATGGCAAATGGAATTTAATGTTGAAAAATGTAAAGTAGTTAAAATGGGTACTATAAAAGACAATACTAGTTATAAGCTAAATAACCATGAAATCATGAGTTCTCAGTGTGAAAGGGATTTGGGAGTTCTTGTGAGTAGTAGTCTTAAGCCAAGAGAGCAATGCACAGCAGTCAGAAATAAAGCAAACAGAATTTTCGGATTTATCTCAAGAAGCGTCAGCAATAGGACGGAAAAAGTTATTTTGCAGCTCTATCTTGCATTAGTTAGGCCCCATTTAGATTATGCTGTGCAATTCTGGTCACCCTATTATAGAATGGAAATTGAATCCTTGGAGAGAGTGCAACGAAGAATGACCAAGATGATACACAATATCAGAAATCTACCATATGAGGACAGATTAAAAAAACTAAATCTACATTCTCTAGAGAGGCGAAGAGTTAGGGGGAATATGATTGAAGTGTATAAATGGTTTAAAGGGATTAACAAGGGAGATATTAATAAAGTTTTAAAAATTCATGATCAAACCAGAACTCGTAATAATGGATTTAAGCTTGATAAATTTAGGTTCAGAAGGGAAATTGGTAAAAATTGGTTTGGTAATAGAGTAGCTGATGCATGGAACAAGCTTCCTAGTATGATAGTAAATGCCAATACCTTAGACACCTTCAAATGTAGATTAGATAGACATATGACAGAGGTAGGGTGGGTATGAATAGGTTAGTGCTTATTAGAAAAATCATAAAAAGAAAAACAGAATAAATAAGTAGAGTAGAATAGAATAGGTTAGACATGCTGAAAATACAATTCAAAAATGGAGCTGCCTCGTGTGTGCCAGTAGGCATGTTGCAGTGTCCTCTATTCTTATGTTCTTATATATATATATATATATATATATATATATATATATATATATATATATATATATATATATATATATATATATATATATATATATATATATATATATATATATATATATATATATATATATATATATATATATAGAGAGAGAGAGAGAGAGAGAGAGAGAGAGAGAGAGAGAGAAAATGACAAAAATCCATATTTTTTTTTCATGAACTGAAATCGGAAAAAAAAACTTTCACCAGAAAAAATAGTCAGTTTAAATGAAATTCAACCATAATTAGAAAACAGATAAAAAAAAAACAACAACTTAAAGTTCGAACTTGAACTATAAAAAATACGTTTGTCCTTCAGAGATTAAGGGAAATACCTGAATATTTTGTTTACGCTGACCTTGGATTAGGGATTGCTGGCTAAAAACTTTCTTCCACTGATACTTCCAAATCCTCAGGTCAAACTGGGTCACCTATAAGCCATTAAGATTTTCGGGTTCAGCTGGAGAAAGCGCACCTCAAGCTACCACTAGGAAAATGGTATTGTAATTGTAATAGTTAAGGAGGGCCTGGGGAACAAAAACTCTAGCTTAGAAATCAGGTGTTAATGTTGTTTCGGTGTTAAGTTAGGTTAGGTTAGGTTAGGTTATGTCTGATGTGAGATTTCTCTAGTTTATCATGTAATCAAGCTTTATTTTTTTTTATTTCCCACCGTGTTATTATTTCGTAAATCTTATTACCCCCAAATATGCATTTGGCATGCTGTATTGAACATCTTTAGAAAATCTTAAAAGAAAATTTAATATTTTACTACCCTACTTAAGATTCACCCATTTGCCTGTACACAGGCCTTGTGGGAACCACCAGGGGATTAAGGCTGAATGCCCTTTTTAACACCCTACGGCTGGGATCGAACCCAGCCCTTAATTACTTGATTATTCTTGTGTGTGTGTGAGTGTGTTCCCCGTTTGCGTGTCACAATCATTCCCTACGAATGGGGCTCGACACAGGCCTTGTAGGAGCTACCTGGGGATTAAGGCTGAGAGCCCTTTATAACACCCTGCGGCAGGGATCGAACCCAGCCCTTAATTACTAAATTATTGTTGTGTGTGTGTGTGTGTGTGTGTGTGTGTGTGTGTAGATTTAGAGCAAACTTTAACTCATAAACAAATGTTGCCTTTCTTGATTTCAATCTTGTTGTTACAATATCTTTTTGTATTTCAGGGAGATGCAAAACAGCTTATTTCGTAATAGAAAAAAATTCTTCATCTTCATTTATCCCGTTTTGTAATGAAGCATTCATAATTGTCCAATCAATAAAAAATAATGATCATTTTATTTCTGGTGACTAAATTAGTAGCAGTAATAATAATAATAATGATGATAATAATAATAATAATAATAATAATAATAATAATAATAATAATAATAATAATAATAATAATAGTAGTAATAATATTGATAATAATAATAATAATAATAATAATAATAATAATAATAATAATAATGATAATAATAATAATAATAATAATAATCCCTGTGTTACTTCTGATAATTCGACCTAAATAGGGCAATACGCTTAGAATGCGAAGAATCTTTAATACTCCCAATGATTATATATATAAAAACTTGCAATAGCAATCACTAAGCAAATAAAGAGCGATGCCTGCTCTATTTCTGGTGTCGAAAACCTCGTGATATATTTGAAACTCTTAGAACAATGAAAATTTTTAAAGTCTACATAATATAGAAGTATCAGAAAAAGGCTAAATTTTAAGCTGATATTCAATGTTTTCTTACACTGTTCTGTGTCAATGATGACTGTTTTGTTCCTATGGGGTAGCTGTTTTTCACTTGCCCCTTAGACTCTAATGCTGGCTTTGGCTCAAGTTCTTACATCCGGATGCCCTTCTCAGTACAAATTCTCTCTATTGATCAAGGTTTGGGACCAGTACGGAGTTCATCTTGGCTTGATCCGGCAGTGGGGTCGATTTATATGTCCACTTAAATGAACTATGACAAAAAAAAAAAAAAAAGAATAATAATGGAACATTAGAAATGGAGAAAAAACAAGCATATATAGTTGTAAAACGTAGTCTTAATATGACAAAATATATAAAGAGGAAAATATCTTCAAAATTAATTTTGAGCACACACACACACACACACACACACACACACACACACACACACACACACATAAATATAATATATATATATATATATATATATATATATATATATATATATAATATATATTTTTTTTTTTTTTTTTTTCAGATAACTGTACATGGGGACCTGTGCATATGGGCACTCCCAGTGATATTGCAGTTGATGTTGTTGTTGTTCCTGTTTTACGTCACGGACTCATTTTTCTACCAAGGGCTAGAACGGTTTCCTTCTTGCGAAGGACTTGTTTTTGGCAGATGTATTCATTACCCTAAGTGCATGCCCTTGCTAACTTTCAGACCGTGACGGGGAGTGAACGCTCGACCTGACGCCTCAGAGTCGCGGACGCTGCCGCTTTAGCCACGGCGACTATTAGAGATATTGCAGTTGATAAACATTACAATCTATTTGGTAATGTATAAATAAAATATTAATAGAATTTGCAATTAATTTTAAATATCATAGCAAGTAATTAATAATAAAATATAGTGTAATAATTGATTGATGGCAGAAGAACACTGCGATTTTTTATTAAGAGTAATATTATTATGGTTTACATGTATTACAATGTGTTGGGTACCTGTGCGCAATTTCTTTAAGGGGAGCTGCTATAAGAACAGCTATTATGAGTGTTACTAGCACAAATCTGTTATACTCCCTTCCTAAAGGAAATATGGTGTTAGGGTTACCTTTTGGAGTTCCTGCTGTTCAGATGTTATGTTTTCATCTTATGTGGGTGAGTACTGTTCTCCAATTCTACTAGGCAAATTTGTTACTATTCTTCAGTAATATGTATTCAGAATATATTTTCACTAGTTGTAAGGGTGACGAATATTTCATTAGTTTTCTTTGCATAATATAAGGGACCAATGTTGAGTAGTGGTAGAATGCTCGACTTTGGAGGTGACGGAACTGCGTTCGAACCCACTGTGGGTGATAGGATGGGCATGCAGCTTTACTTCCCCAACTCTAACTTGTCCGTGTCTTCTCCATTTGAATGGTGATTAATAGTTACACAGAGTGGCAAAACAGTTCTATGCATGTCATAAGAGCCAACCCAATGGGATAAGCGAAAAAAAAGGTCTTCTATCCAGATTCTGTCATGCCTGTTTATTCTGCTAATCTCCTTCTCTTTTTTTTATGTATTATTTTCTTTATACTTTTCAGGTTCCAGGAGTTGTGAATTTTGCATATGCTTTTTCAGTTACTTTTCAGGTTTAAGCAAGACTGAATTTTGCTAAGATTGCAAATTAAAGAGTCTCCCTTCAGTGACCTCATCTACACAACG
>JAXCGZ010018877.1:10000-20000 GCA_037179515.1 Halocaridina rubra
CAGCAATATAATTATTTTATGCCAGTGGTTTCAAACTTACTGATTGCAACGTATAACACCAAAGTTTGTAACATATATAAACCTATAATAATCCGTTTCAGCCTTACTTTAAATCCCTCTCTCTAACGTTAGTATGGCCGAGTTAGTCTCATACCACAACATTTCTCAACCATCCATCCATCATTGTCAGTGGAATGGCGCAGTAGAAGGAAGAGTTGGGGCCATGTATACAGAATACACATACAGGCACGACCAGGGTGTGTTGTGTGAGCACACACCCCTGTATATTTCCTGTGTGGAATAATCACCACTCCGTATGGCAACAAAAATTTAACAATTTGAAGGACGTTATTTTAACCTCTATTTTGCCCTTACCTTAGAGAGTTAATGTACACCTTAGGGTATTAATTAAAGAACGGAGACAGATTAGATTGAATGAATAAATAGCATGCAATTTAATTCCTTGTCTGATTAAATCATCGTTTCATTAAATCCACATGAAACTTCATCATGCTTCTATTGATCTCACCCTCTTCTCTGATTGGCTGTCTAGCCTCAGTTGGCGGATGTATGATAACAACAGTGATTGAATAATTCATTTTAATATATACAGCCTGTATGATTCTATTATCTAATATATATTACTGAATACACAATTTATTTCATGCAAGAAAAAAAAACGGAGCAAAAATTCAGGCAAGTAACCAAATATTCAACTCATTAATTTATAACGGTAAAAAATAACTTTAATAATGACAGAGACAGGATCTATTAAATATCCATTTGGTTGGAGCAGAACTCGGAAAAAAACGGGGTTTATCGTATTTGTGAGCTCAGCACTGTGCTAGCAGCACCAAGTGGGTGCTACAGTGATAGCCTCGCCCTGGGTGCTGCTGACTCATAACCCTTCTTTCATCAGTGGGCGTCCCCGTTCTAGAAATATGTAGTGGTTTTATTAGATTTTTCCACCGGTATGCAATAATCTAATCCAGAAACAGCTTAGTATCCTCTGCTAGGCCCTGCGACACGCGCATTGCTTATTAAATTGCATCTTATATTCTAGATAAGGGAAAACATTAGGCGAATTTGGTTTAGAAAACCAAATTTCTAACAACACTATACAATGAAGGCAAGACCTTGTGCGAGGCTACCAGACAGACGCAGCAGCATTGCACGTTCTCTAGCCCCCATGATCCCCCAAAATTCCCTAACCCCCCCATCCCCCACGCGTTCTATTCGTGCTCAAACACACGAATCTAGATTTCAGTACAAGTTGGAATTAATTATACGAACACAGGCATAGCTATCACGAAACACAATAGGCACGCGTCACATGGATGGCAATGACGGATTTATAAGCCTGCTAACACAAGCTCATAAATATCTCCCCCATTGGGAGATGTAAATGGAAACCCTCATCAACCCAAGTCAGGTTCAAACGCATGGTTTGGGGAAAAGTATGGTTGTTGATTATGGCGGTGAAGAAATCCCTCCATGCACCCAAACGGGCTAAACAGCCTGACTTCAACCAATTTCAAAGCCCTTCAACCAATCGGACTGGCATTAGTAATGGGAATTTAACGGAACTTGTTTTTCCACGAACTTGTAAACATTTATATATTATGACTTTCAAGTAACCTTTGTGTAGAATAAGCGCTTCATAGTCGAATGTGCGTGTATATATATATATATATATATATATATATATATATATATATATATATATATATATATATATATATATATATATATATATATATATATATATATATATATATATATATATATATATATATATATATTATAGGAAGGTGGTAGTAAGTGCTGATTAAGCTATGATATGCAGATTTTAATCAATTGTTTAGCGCAGTCGATATAATAACCACTGAATAAGTGGCCAGCGATGCAGGTTCAATTTTCCTTCACTATATTGGAGGCATCATCAATAGCTTACACACACACACACATATATATATACATACATACATACATATATATATATATATATATATATATATATATATATATATATATATATATATATATATATATATATATATATATATATATATATATATATATATATATATATATATATATATATATATATATATATATATATATATATATATATATATATATATATATATATATATATATATATATATATATATATATATATATATATATATTTACACGTTCACTATCAATTTAGCTGAATCCCAAAATTAGGAAATGTATCTATACACCCCAATTAGAATGCGTTTCAGTGTATATCCATTGTGTAAACATGCTGAGTGTTAAGTTGAATAGGAACACTGACCGTTTCCATGACAACTGGGGTGTATTTCAGACCATCAATTTTCTTCCCCTACTAGCACTAGTCCTGCCCCAATCCTCCCCCCATGCTAGCTATACTCTCCTGTTGATTGGTCAGGTGACTGGGATCCCGGGCGAGGATTGGTCAGGTGGTGTTGATAGTGACTGGGGATTGGCTCTGGGTAATGGTGCAGCTGGTTTAAGCTGGGAGAAGCTTTGAGTTTCTTGTGGGAGGTTGGGGTGATTAGGGGTGATGTGGGAGAAGTGGGGGATACACACCAAACTCGGGAACCCTCTCTAACCTACTCATGGTCTGTAGACCTGGTCTAGCCTTTACACAGGAGACAGTATCATTGGTTGTGCTTACACGATTTTGTGCATTTATATAGGAGTTTCAACCTTAATATCGAGTGTTGGATTACTGTACGGTATTGGAGCTATCTATTAGTGCTTCTTGGGAACTTATCGTTCGAAATTTTCATTTTAACCATCTCAACCAGCTGTGACGCCGTCTTTCAACCAGCTGCACCATGGGGAGGTCTGAGAAGCATCGACTGTAAATGGTGAGTAACATACATGCGCGCTCCCGAGTCAAACCTTGGAGTGATTGGTTGATGATGATGATGACGCTTTGCCAACCTTTTTCCTCCTTTTACCGATTTACGAGGTTGTAATTGAAAATTATTCAGTGGATGTTTACAGTTAATTAAATGTTTAAGTCTTTACTTTTTTATTATAATTATAATAATAATAATAATAATTATTATTATTATTATATATTAGTCTAATTAGTATTAAGATTATTATATCTTACAATTTACTGGAACGTCCCTATGATTTTAAGTTTGCTTTTGTGTAAATATTAGACAGTACTCCTTTCTGTGAAGACTATGCTTGATATATTTATCTAACCCAACCCATGAGTTATATGAGTATAGTGAACACACATTTTCGCTGTAGATAATGAAAAAGGCTCAAAATAGCCTATGGTGATGGCGTGAAAACAGATACAACAGAACGTTTGAGAGATTTTATTCTACCTTTGTACTAATATTTATCTATTTATTTGCCTCTCGATTACTAGATTATTTCCCTTTTATTACATTCTATGAATTTGATAATTTAAACGCGACCCAAATACTGCTTAAAAATTGTGAGGAGTAATTATAAATTAATCCAGATTTTTAGTCTAGTCGTTGGGTCTATTTTCATTTTCTCTTTTTTTTTCTTTAATATTTATAACTTTCGAGGCTATCCCCTCCATGATAGCTTTGTTTGCTGAGAGAGAGAGATGTCAATACGGTATACTATATTGTGTGTGTGTGTGTGAGAGAGAGAGAGAGAGCTGACAATACTGTATACTATTTTGTGTGTGGAGAGAGAGAGAGAGAGAGAGAGAGAGAGAGAGAGAGAGAGAGAGAGAGAGAGAGAGAGAGACCTGACAATACTGTATACTATATATTGTGTGTGTGAGAGAGAGAGAGAGAGAGAGAGAGAGAGAGAGAGAGAGAGAGAGAGAGAGAGAGAGAGAGAGAGATGACAATACTGTATACTATATTGTGTGTGTGTGTGAGAGAGAGAGAGAGAGAGAGAGAGCTGACAATACTGTATACTATATTGTGAGACAGCTGACAATACTGTATAATGTACTATATCGAGTTTCTCCCGTTTTCTTCGTATGTAAGCAGTGTCGTCAATAACTAACACTATCGGCAGTTAGTGTTAAGTAATACTTGCTTTATTGACTTGTTTAACCAGTAAACAAGTTGATTCGCCGAAATTACTGTTAGTTTATCACAGAGATCAGTTACTGTGGATAAGCGGTTTGGGTTGACCTTTTTTGTATGTCGTATTTACTTTTATGGCTGAAATGGTAGTTATGGTGCGCATCATTAGGATGCTGAATACTATTTGTCGCACTCTCTCTTTCACCCTTATTAATTTGCCAGTGTTGCTCCACATATTACGATTTTATATGAAAGCAGAATAGGTCATTGCATTACTCACACTGTCAGTCAATGAAGCTTAAATAGTTCCATCCCCTAAATAAGCTTCAGTATAATGCAGTTATTTATTGTCCTGAAAGGGATTCGACAGACGCAGCTGTATTCTAGTCACGATTTGAACGGGAAAGACTGCATGGGATGGTTCCAAGACGAGGGGAGATGCCTACAGATCTTATGTTCAAAAGGAAAAAATATGGAACAGAATATATATCGCAGAATCTGGCTATAGGATTAAGACCGAGTAAAGGCAGTTTAAAAGAAAACGGTATTATAAAGACCATGACTATAGTGTCCTAATGAAACACTGAAATTGTGTGCTGCTGTTGCCTCATGTATTCCAAACTTTGGTGTTGGAAATCAGCAAGCCAGCAGAGCACTGTTCAGCACTAAGAAAAAGGCAAGATTGATGCTGAACATTTTTTTAACAGGTATAAGAGTATTTGAGAACATTAATCCATATAAGGACACAAGAGTTCCCTATGCAATTAGAGCTGTTCTCAAGCAGTGCAAAAGAAAGCCAAGAGCAATTTTTTGGAGTTGTTAAAGTTCAATACTTGCTTGTGGTTTTTAGTGACAGGTCATTTAAACACCATCTGATTGATAAGCCGAGGTCCAGACTATGCATAGAGGAATCGTCTAACCGTTTTGCTCACTGGGTGGTGTGAGGTAAACGACAATTTGCATTAGTTTTGTGTTTAGAATTTAAAATGAGACAAGTGTTCTTTCACATCATTTTCAGTGTATGGCGGATGTTTTGAAGTAATATCATCTTTCCTTCCGCACAGTGTGGATATTCTTCTCTTTTCTAATCATCAGTGTCTGTAGAAACAGCTTGAAATGTTTTATTGACTTATCAGTAAGGGACACTGCATCACAGATGTAGACATAAATTGTAACTTGATCTCATTAAACATTTTTACATACAGTCTGGTAACTCATGATGCAATTAAGGCCAATATAAGTATTGGTAAACCCAGAACTGCATCTTTGTATACTATATGCCTCTTTGGATCATGATAAATATGGTCACAAGAGACTTCATTTAGTGATATAACAAATGGCACTCATGTGTTCCTCTGCAGGCTACTGGGCAATATCATGTCGACTATAAAGGTCTTCTTCTATAGCCTGACACTTAAAAAAAGAAGTACATATGCTCCTCTACTTGCAAATAGCTAAGATATGGACAGCTGGAGATATGAACAAGCAGTAAACTATCATTATCCAGCATGTTATAGATGGTTCCAAAGTTTCAAGAAATGTGCAAACTTGCATCATGTGTCCTTAGGATAAGAAAACAATTGTATTATGTTTTAACACAACTTATTGTTACCTACATGATGTAGGAATGATTGTTCACCCAGTACAGTACTGTACATGCAAAATATCAACTTTCAAACAATTCAAGATGTGAATGGCCATTCGAAACTTAACTTGTTTATAAGTAGAGGACCATCTGCACAAGGCTGCAACTTAAGCACACTACCTGTGATGCCTTCTATTCTGCATTAAAATAAAAATGTATAGGCCTTCACTCTGCCATTTTCTGTGTTTGACCCTCTGTTTACATGGTTTATTTGCGAAACGGATTGGTTTGTTGTGAGGCTTTTTTTTTTTTTATACAAAATGTAAGACTGTATCTTCAAATTTGTTGCATTAGCCTCATATGGCACTCTACCATAATGATGAATTTATGTCATATAGGAAGTACCTATGTCTGCCTTTGTTTTTTTTTTGACTACTGTATATAATGGTGCATTTTACAGTTCTTGAACCTTTAGAAAGCAAATACAATATGTGAATGATGATGATGATGGTGATATTCACCCTTGAGGGTGACTGGGCCTTCCCTTTTGGCCTGCAGAGTATATAAATTAAAGTGGATTAATTTGCTCGTATCAAAGACACAAGGAATTATTCAAGGGAATCTTGAAAAGTCTATATTGGCCACAGAGGTGATTTCTTGATGGCACAGTTAGTATTTGTCCTAGATATCAGCAGTTTTTTGTCTTTGGAATATGATTATCAGATTGCAGTGATGACCTTGGAATATGATTATCAGATTGCAGTGATGATGACCTCCTGTTTAATGACTTAAATAGTTCTCTACACCCTCAACCTGTTATGAGATCAGTGGCTATAACATTGGACTACCTCTCAGGTGGTCCGGAGTTTATTTCCCTTAGGCTGCTATTACTGTCCTTTCTTTCTCGGAACCATGTGGTGAAATATTGATATGGTTGTCACCTCCACCATATGGTATCCTTTATCAAATAGAAATATTGATGAGCTAAGGCTTTGATAAGGATGCCTTTCACATACCCAGGGGCATATCTGCTGAAAAGCACCTATGGCCAGCACTGAAATTATGCACATAGGGGTCCAAACATCAGACACCCATTGTTTATATAACTATCATTTGATCATTTTGTAAATGTAAGTCAAGTGTGTTTACCTTTTAATTTGTATATTATGACATTATATGAAAATTACTAAAGCACCCTCCTTGCCTTTACCAATGTAAAAATGTCTCTGACGTAATCAAAGTCATATTTTTTAATTTCTTCTCTTTCAACATTCATCAGTACCAGATCACAAAATTGGCCTTGACTTAGGTAGGCTCTCACTTATGAAGTATTCATTTAATTACTGAATGATCTGTTACAGCTGACAATGAAAAACCAGCTCTACATCTTAGAAATAAAGTTCTTTTTATTAGGCTAGTCACTGTAGCTGGTAACGTATTCTCTGTCAGAACTTCCTGGGGGAAAGAGAGAGTAATGCTAGCAACTTCATGCTTCTCTTAGTTGTGACATCAATGGTCAGACAAGTAAATGCATAGTTTAGGATTCTATTATGGCACATATTTCTTCCTGAGGCTTTCTTGTTCACTCAGAATAGATGTAAAACATTATACATGTTGTATGAAAATTTGTAGGATTTAAATTCTCATCTGGACTCAGACCAGATATATATATATTGTAAGATACTGGACATTTGAGGACTTGGTTTCATGTCACATGTGAAGTTGCCATGAGCAGTAGGCTGTCAGAGATTGGCCTGTGAATACTGACATGTATGTTGTCTTATTTAGTGTCAGTAGAGAAGAATTTGTCAGAGTTTAAATTTTTATTGCCTTTGGTGTCTAATATTTGCTGTTTATACTGGTTTTGACATCTATGTCTTTTTTCTGTGTTAGTTGTGGTTTATTTATTTATGAAGAATTCTTTAAATGGCACAGTACCAGAGAATGGCAGAGATTGGATTTTTATATGCATGGGGCATATGTAGGGTCTGTTGAGAAAAAAATTGGTATGAAGCATGCTATTTCTGAGCCAGTGAGGCTTGTCTGTGTTATTAGTATTTTTAGCATTAACTGATACCAGTTTAAAGAGATGTGCTGTGGTGGTATTTTTTTTCTTTGTATTTTAGGCCGTGTGTGGGCCTATGTGAAATAGAAAAACTGAATATTTTACTCTTTGAACCCTTTTATGCCTTGCCAGTGTTGAATGATGTGCAAGGAATTGCTTGAAAAAAATTCTGTCATTGCTAAATATCTGGGCTTTAGGTCTCCTGTGGGGCCATCTAGGAGAGGATTGTCGTTAGACTGTGAACTTCAGACTCCTTGAATCCTTCCATGCTGTTGCTTTTGCTGAACGGTTTCTATGGGATGGCGTGAAAAAATCTTGCCATTTCCAAATTTTGGAGCTATTGTGTGGAGGATTTCCTGTGTGTTTATTACCCTTCGATCTTATAACCCCCTAAATTCGGAAATCCTGACACGGCTTCAGTAGAGGCCTACCACGATCTCAAAATTAATTCCTCTACCAATAAAATATAAGTGATATTACATGCATAGACATACATGCACATATTTTGTAAGGGGGTTTATGAACTGCTGATATGTGAATATTTAAATAACCTCTCCTCACCTTAAATTAAAACTTCCTCATACAGAATAATAAATTTTCTAACATACATTCTACCTACGAGTGCTCAATTAAATGAGCTCATTCTGTCCCTCGCACGTAGTTATAAATATTGTTAGAAATAAGGTAAATCTGTACTCATCTATCCGGATAACCCTGATGTCGTCAGCAATCACAGGACTCCGAATCAAACTCGAATATCTTCTGATCCACGTATCTCTATTACGTTTTCTACTTGAGTGTCTCGTAACGCCCCACGAGATCAACAAACTTTTTGTGAGCAAGTTGCACAAACTCCCCTCGTTTTTGTAGGGGTCCTTGATACTAGGACTAACTTGAGTTATGACTTGCTTACAAGGGTTCTTTGTTTAAACAGGCGATGCAATAAGCGTTATCAAGGAGGTGAAGGGTTATTGGCTAAAATCCATTAGCGACTAACATTCCTTTCTCCAAGTCTTCTACAGCCAGCCTCCATAATAAACTACACATTATACATACGAATATACATGTATACTTGCTAGAAATGAATAGGTACACATGCTAAGTCTAAAAATGTACATACATGCACTTACGTTACAAATAAACGAAAGTATCATGCAAAACAACACTTACATATGTATGTAGAAATAAACTGTCTTGAAATATATTCAAGACATATTGTATGTTATGCTATTCTGCAATGTATATACATGAAAAATTGATAATCAAACAAACAATATAAGTACTAGTTATAGCAACATTAATATGTTAACAAAACATTGTAATATATTTAAGGTAGTTGAAAATTCTAGTGAGCTTGGCATATTGACCTCCTATCCTTCATAAACATAGGATCACCAATGACCTTCATATTTTACTTTGAGGTAACAAGAATTATGAATAAGTAGGTATACACATCACTGTTTTCATGCATGCATGTACAATGGCCACAATCCCTTTTTTAAGAAGGGTGGTTGAGTCAAGGCACACATTTTTATCTGAGGCCAATACTCCTCATTCACCACTGTTAGCGCCACGAGGGATAAAGGAGCCGGCCACTATGTAAAAGGTAAAATATGGTAACATTATTCAGTTTTAGTTGACAGATATTTGAATTGATTGATGAAATTTCTGTCGAAATTTTTTTTTCCTTAAAACAAGATATTTGAATAAACTTTTATTATATACAGGCTTTTTTCATGTTCAAATGGGGTCGCAGTTTCTCAGTAACCTATTGGAAAATAGCTCTTCCAATGTCCTCTACCGACAATCTATGATCTACCATTCCATGATCAGGTCAGCTTGGAATGTGAATGTTCATGGTAGATCACATATTGGAAGAGCACCGAAAACTGCCATTAGTTCCGGCATAAAGTTTTACAGTTGGGATGCCCTTCCTGACACCAACTCCCGCCATTGACAACGACTTAGGAACGGCATTAACATCAGCTGACTCTCTCTCTCTCTCTCTCTCTCTCTCTCTCTCTCTCTCTCTCTCTCTCTCTCCTCTCTCTCACACACACATGCGTGCGTGTTTCAAATTGAGTGACTACTCGCATATATATATATATATATATATATATATATATATATATATATATATATATATATATATATATATATATATATATATATATATATATATATATATATATATATATATATATATATATATATAATCATGATGTCTATTCTGGGAATTCTCCTTAGATCTTATTATTATTATTATTATTAGCGAAAGCATTTGCCAAGAATGTCTTCATTGAT
>JAXCGZ010018877.1:25000-120000 GCA_037179515.1 Halocaridina rubra
GCTCGTGGATTGTACGTATCAACAGCGCACCAGCACTAACAGCACACGGGTGAGTGGGGGTGAGGTGGAATAGGATGGGAAGAGTGGAGTGGGTGTGTTTCTATATTGTTTATTGAAAAAAGTGCTGTGGATCTGAATACACTTATCGCCATTTCTTCTATATCCGTTTTAATAGTAAAATTGTAAGAGGCGAGATTGGTTCTAGATTTAACATATGATGTCATCAGTGGTTTTGAGTCACGAGTTCTGTTCTATAGAGGATAAAAAAGTGTCTGTGTCTTCAACATAATTTATAACTGTTACTGTATTCCCTAGTAATCATTAATGTTGGTAAGTGAAATTTACGTTATTGTTATATAGGTAAAACATATATTTTGGCTATTACATAAATGTTGGGTGACAGTGGGATCAAGTAATATGACAACGCTCAGTACATTACATAACCTCTTAAATTATTAGGTTAGGTCAGGTAATGCCTAATTTAACCCGTTTAACCCAACCTATCCAATAATTTACGGCATTAATTTATTGGAAGTTGTTTTTTTACTTGGTCTGACAGTGTTATGTATGCTGAATTCAAGGCAAAACAGTTGTTATTGACTGTGACTGTATTGAGAGTAGATTGTTGATATGGTTTAATGAACATAAAATCATGTACTTAAATATGTGATATTTGGCATTCATTAATCAATAATGTCACGTGGTAGTATAGAATATTCGATTAGTTCTTTGACATTTTATACCATTATCTTTTATTATTTAGCTAAAAATGACCACATTAAAGTTTGTAGGCAACATAAAAGAATTTAATGAATTAAGTAACGCTTTTAATCGTCTTAAATCCTTAATTAATTCAGGAGAGAAAGCGAAAGGATTTGTAAAATGCACTTGAAAAATCTTGAATCTGTTTTTACGAGAGAAAATGAATTTGACAGCATGTACTTGAAAAATCTGGATTCTCTGTTTACGAGAGAAGAACACATGCTTACGCTTTTAAAATTCGTAAGATTTAACATTTAGAAGTAAAGGGAAGATATGAATTCGTATGTGAATGCCTTTGGTTTCCCGCATTTACTACTGAATGAGTTGACACCAAACAAACTCCCAGCTTTGGATGCGCATGCGTGAACGCGGAGTGTCTTTGTGTATTGTGTGTGTGTACGTATACGTTACTGTGTTTTGTTTGTCTTGAGATAAATATATTATGGTTTCAAAGTAACGATTTTTTTTCTACTTAATATTTATAAAATGCGAGTAATTATGCTGGTGATATATCTTTTATGTTTATGTAGTACTGACAAATTTGTATAAATTGCTGTTTTGAAAGGTATTGTTGAATGGCTTGCAATAAACAAGTGGTTATCGGGGGAAAAAGTTTGATATTTTTGTTTAAAGAATTAGTCGTTATTTTTTTTTGTTTTAAACTTTCGGAGTTTTTGTTATTAATATATTGTCCGAGGTAATGGTCTAGCTGGAAGAGAGTAAATAAGATACTCATGCGCATGCGTATATTATTGTTATTATTAGACTGTTAACAAATGTCGAGTTTATTGTCAATGGAAAATCCAGCAGAGTTTATTGTCAATGGAAAATCCAGCCTTATGCAACATGGCCTTGTCTAGGGTGTGAAGTGAATGTTTAGTTGATGCCCGGGTCCGATGAGGACAATTTTCTTTGCCCGTCCTGGTGTCACTCTTAATAAATTGACTAACATATCGGGACAGTATATGATTTTACTGTTTTCGTAGAATAAATGCTGGTACATGTGGATAGGAGGGGGGTTACATACTTTCTCCGTTTTCCCCATGCGTGTCGTAAGAGTCGAATAAATGGGGCGGGGCGAGAGGACTGGGAATCCCCTCCTTTGTAATTTCTATTCCCAAAAAGTTGAGTATTTTGCCTTGACTCAGCCACTCCCCTCATAAGGGGGAAAATGGCTCATGTATATAGACGTGTATATGAATAGTGCCAATTAGATTCCTATATACTGAGAGTACTTTGGTCCCGTTCGTCTCTGCTCTTCCTGCACAAATAATGTATTTTTTTTTTATTTATTTAGATAACTGTACTTGAGGACGTGAACATGGGCACTCCCAGTGATATCGCAGTTGTTAAACATTGCAATCTATATTTGGTCATGTATAAGTAAAATAGTAATAGAATTTGCAAGTCATTTTAAATATCATAGCAAGTAATTAAGAATAAAATATAGAGTAACGATTGATGGCAGAAGAGCACTCTGCGATTATTAAGTAAGAGTAATATATTATGGTTTACATGTATTAATGGCACTGCGATTATTGATTAAGAGTAATATTTGCAACAATAATTTTCAATAGCCCTTGTTGAGTGCTATCATGCAAGTTAAATCTCCACTTTACCACAGAACCACTGCAGACAATTTGAAGCAGATATAGAATAATAATTTTCAGGTTAGAGTAATAAGTAGGTATATATATATATATATATATATATATATATATATATATATATATATATATATATATATATATATATATATATATATATATATATATATATATATACACACACACACGCACATATATATATATATATATATATATATTATATATATATATATATATATATATAATATATATATATATATATATATATAATTCATGCTTTTGATTAGTTAATTCTAAACTGTTTGAGAGCTCATTTAACTAGTTACACTGCTCAGCTAAGCAGATTTCTTCAGGACTAAAAAATGTATCGCCCACACCAGAGGATTAAATATATATATATATATATATATATATATATATATATATATATATATATATATATATATATATATATATATATATATTTTGGTTAGTTTTTTTCCTCCTCTTACTTGGGTCATTTTCAAATTTGCAATCATTAAAATTGGCATGGCACAGATCCAGTCTCTGAATTAAAATAATCTTTGTGCAGTTAAGGGATCTCTAGTTGCATTTCAACTATATATATATATATATATATATATATATATATATATATATATATATATATATATATATATATATATATATATATATATATATATATATATATATAGACCTTCTGTAGTGTAGTTGGTAGCGCCTAGGCTTTGTAATTATAAGGCCCAGGTTCTAGTCCTGGTCGGAGTAATAATATATATATATATATATATATATATATATATATATATATATATATATATATATATATATATATATATATATATATATATATATATACTTTGTAATGCAACAGTTCTAAAGTTAGGTACACATTAATACATATAACACATGAAAATACTATATAAGCCTTCTCTGCTTTTTCCATTAATTTGTTCATGATCATCTGTATTATTTCCTTTTTTTGGTCATAGTCTTTGACCTATGCTCTCCATTGTAATTAATAAAAAGCTTTAATTATGCTTGACACGAACATGCGAAATCTACTTTAGGTCAAATAATGTTTCTCCCTGAACTTCATGGCAGACATATAATTTTAAATAATATGGGAAATTCCATCTTTTTCTCGGTTCAGTACAGGTGTTTGATATAGTCATTGGTAAACTAAAAAGGTCGATTCGCGTATCAGTGGCGTATCAGTTTTGTGACGTCTGTTCACATATCCGTAGTTACTCCATAAAGTGTGAAATCAGTGATTTCCAAGATTGCAATGATTGCCATAATTCTTGATGAAAAGGAAGAGGCTGAGGATAAGCTGAAGTAAAGAAAATGGGTACATGAAGCGTGGAAGAAAAGAGAAAATGAAGGAGAGTTTGCTACTTTGTACAGAGAGTAAATATATGATGTAAGAAGATTTTTCCAATACTTAAGAATGTCCAAAAATTGTTTCAACATATTGCGAGGGTAGTGGAGTCGAAGCTGATGATACGGAGGCTGAAGGCTCAGTTTTTACTTCACATGAATGTTGATTCTTAAGCATTTGCAGTTCATATTTCTGTACTGTGGCAAATATTTCAGATTTTGCTACATTCAAGTAATAAGGGGTTAAAGTCTTCAGAGTTGGAGCTATTCCTGCTAGAAATGCATCAACAGGGTGAGGTGATGTGGAAGTGGTTTGATTTTCTTGTTTACCGATCAAGTACTCCATTAATTTTGCAGAAGCTGTTTGCTGGGGTGCCACTTTCCTTTTGGCTGATTTTACTGCTAATGACTTTCTTGGAGTTTCAAAAGTAGTCTTTGGTGAGGGCGAAGGCCGTGTTTGCAAATCTTCATGTAGATCTACGTCTGGTACTGCGGGTTCCCCTGCATCATTCGCAATGTCCTCTTCTTCGTCTTCAGGTTGTTGTGCATTATCATCTTGATTGTTTTCTTCATCCTGTTGACTGGCAATGTTTCCTTTAGTTTCCCTCTCGTAAATATATTTCTTTAAGAAGCTTAATTCCTCCGAATACTTATAAATTTTCAGTTTCTTTGCATTCTGCCCACTCTTAGTTGAAGTTTTCTTCAGAGATTTTCTGTAATTGTCCCTTATGTTGTTCCATCTGCCTTTACATGACGTACCTGGGGAAGAAGAGAAAAAGTTTTGTTTTAAAATAAGTTATATATGATGGGAGTATTGTGACTTGTCAGATGTTAAGGGATAATAAGACATGTGTAACGACGATCCAATAATATTCAGTGTTAATAGGAGAATTCAGGTAAAACCAGAAAATGTAGATCACAGACTACTTGCAACCTGCATTCTGCATAATTTCATAAGAGAATATGATGTAAGCACATATCCACATGAAATTTATGCAACAGTAAATGAAACTATAGAAGCAAGACTTGAAAATCTGCCTAGGCAGGGTTGAAATGCAACTAGAGATGCCTTAACTTTACAAAGATTATTTTGATTCAGAGACTGGATCTGTGCCATGCCAATTTTAATGATTGCAAATTTGAAAATGACCCAAGTAAGAGGAGGGAAAAAAACCTAACCAAAAATTTTAAGCTCTGACATATTTGATACTGTTACTAAGATATGAAGAATATATCGACTACAGATATAAAAAAAAAATAAAAGTACTTACCATCTACTCTCATTTCTTGTCCTATCTTATTCCAAATACGTTGTTTGAGACTGCTGTCCATATACTTTGGCTGTGACAAATCGTACAGAGCAGGATGATTCCGAACCAATTCAATGAGTAGTTCATCATTCATTATTGTTGACAAACTCACAACACTTGTCCGACGTCCAGGAAAAACTAAACAAAATACCGGTGGCGACGATATTCAACTTCACGGCACGGAGACGTAACTGACACTGAGAGTCAAAACACGGTGCTGCACCGGACAAGTGTGAATGCCTCGGCCGAATTCAAAGTAACGATATTTTTTTTCCCACTGATACTGACGGACTGAGCGGACGCGGCACTGATATGTGTGAATGAACTTTTATTTGCCTCCTCTCCCTCACCGTTTGCTAAAGGATTAACACATCCCCATTTCATTCTGTATCTGGGTAATGTTCCGGTTTTACGTCACGGACTCCCTTTTCAACCAAGGGCTAGGACGGTTGCCTTCTTACGAAGGACTTGTTTTGGCAGATGTAATCGTTACCCTGAGTGCATGCCCTTGCTAACCTCAGACCGTGACGGGGCGCGAACCCTCGACCTGACGCCTCAGAGTCGCGGACGCTACCGACTGAGCCACGGTGACTACATTCTGTATCTGGGTAATAATACTTGGTTATGCAGTGAATAATTAAATGAATTGATTGCAGACGCTGGGTAAAAGTGAATCTGTTTTTATAGGACCGAGTATCAATGTCGACCCAGTTTTATGCAGTTGAACGCACTTTTTCAAGGTCAGAGGACGAGTGAATATCGAGTCCCGTTTTGAAGGGTGATTCCGGTCTTGGTTGATATTGTGATGTACAAAGGAGATACTTGTTTTTAAACCTGTGACATAGAGTAATATATTTTGATCTTGTCTGGCTTTAGTAGTGTGTCAAGAATAAAACTTTATATTTGTACTAAGCTTTTCACTGGCGATGATTTTTTTTGGTTTTAAGCTCCTAGATTCCGCAAATTGATATCATTTACAGTAGTCAGATGGAAACAAGCTTGGCAATCTTGAATACTTTCTTTTATGATTATAAATTATATTCAGTATCTGATTATTCAGAGGTATAAATGCTGA
This sequence comes from Halocaridina rubra, assembly GCA_037179515.1. Taxonomy (NCBI): domain Eukaryota; kingdom Metazoa; phylum Arthropoda; class Malacostraca; order Decapoda; family Atyidae; genus Halocaridina; species Halocaridina rubra. Next base: position 31,135 of record JAXCGZ010018877.1, read on the forward strand.
TGCTACCACAACTTATAATAATAATAATAATAATAATAATAATAATAATAATAATAATAATAATAATATCTTTAATATAAATTACACTAAAGGTTATCGAATCTGATTGATGTGACGAGGGAAATAAAAACACAAACACGTTAAGTAGTTATAACCTCACCTGCTTGTCAGTTAATGAGAGAGAGAGAGAGAGAGAGAGAGAGAGAGAGAGAGAGAGAGAGAGAGAGAGAGAGTGTGCATACTGTTTAACAAGTGGTGTGGCCTATTATACTGATATTTGTATATAACAGCTGTTTACATCATCCTTTACTATTGAATTTGACCTATTTTTGCCGCCTTGAATAATATTACGTTTTGCATATGTGGTTTATGTCAAATATGTCAGTGTTAGTTTGTATTTTTTTTATTGGCGTACTTGAATATTGTTTTATCACTTTAAAAATGTTTTGAGTGTCAATGAATAAGCTGATACTAAAATGCAGTTGAAACTTTAGTGACCCATTTCTTGGTACTCTATGCACGTTTTTCATTTTTTTTTTACCCTACCATTCTCCAAAACTGGGAAGGGTGGTGGAGGATTTACGTAAGATGAAGTGATTGGGGGGTAAACTAGTTATGTCTGTTGAGCCTCACGGCAAAAGACCCTTGCCCACTTACTCTGTGGATAACCTAAGCAGTGCAGTGAAGGAAATTGTGACAACCATTTATCCTAAATCAGTGAAGAGGGGTGATTGTTTCGAACTGACTTCTGGTGAATGTGTGCTTTGACTCAGCCATACCTCTAAGGGTGATTACAGCTCTTGTATATGCATTCATGCATAGACGAATCTGTATTTTCCTTATGAGTGCATGTGTGAGTTGGGTCATATATCATGTAGTTATGGCACTTGTCTAAATAAATTTATGAAATCTGTGTTGCCTTTTGTTCAGTATAGTTTATATGCACAGTACTGAATTAGTGTTTAAGGTAAAGTACGCCAACCCCTCTTGATTTTTTTTCAAGCACCTATGATGGTTTTTTAAATCTTCTGTTGAGCAAAATGCCGAGAGGGGACAAAGGTGTGAGTAATGATGTTCCTCGTATCCCTCTTCCAAATTCGAGATGAATGAGCACATACCTGTGGTTATGAGTACACACATCTACAGGTGTATTTGTATTTGCCTTCTTACTTGACATGAACTACTACACAACAGATGTTATTACCTCTTTCTCTGTCTATAGAAAAGAGCCATATTCCTTCTATAAAGGGGGTGCTGAATCAAAACAATATACTGTACCTTGACATTTTGCTGGATGAAAACAAAGAGGAGGGTATTCCCAGTCCCCTCACTCCTCCCCATTTAGGCGACTTTACGACACGTACGAGAACACGGGGAGGGGGGGGTATTCTTGCCCCTCTCTCTCAGAGACAGAGGTGATTTACCACTGAGACTGATTTGAAATCTTGCAATGAGAACTGACTGACCCTGCAAGATTTCAGAACCTTGGGAAATTCCTATTAGGCTATGTTGGTAATACCAAAGTACCGCATTATATCTTTGAGACTAACAATTCGAAAATCTGGTCTCAAATAGAATCAACAAATGTTTACTATGTCAAATATGTAATTTATTAATTACCTTGAAATTTAAGGGGGAAAATTATTAAATACACGGCTGTCAATCTAATCAAATGAGAGAGAGAGAGAGAGAGAGAGAGAGAGGAGAGGAGAGGAGAGAGAGAGAGAGAGAGAGAGAGAGCGAGCAAACAAACTTTCATATATTTCCATTTATGTACAATGGTTATTCTTCTACGATTAAGAGTAACTTATATGTAGACATGTAATTGAACCAGTAAATAAGAGGGTAATACATACAGTTAAATTTTATGTAGCTTTCCTAGAAAATAATAATACTGCAATAAAAATATTAATAATAATGTAGTAATAATAACACTCGATACAGGATCGTTATTAACGGCATCATCACCATATTTGTTTTCCTTACAATGAGAATAATTAGTTCTTAACTTAGAGAACATAGAAGGCGATATTAGTTTACATATAGAGTTAGTGTCAAAGGAATTTGCATTAAATCATTAAGTTTAGTTAATGTTTGAGCAGCAACTATTTGTCCAAAAGAAAACTATATAGTTTGCCTTTGAAAGCTGCAAAGGAGGATGAATTTTTAAGATGCTCTGGAATATTGTTCGAGAGAGAGAGAGAGAGAGAGAGAGAGAGAGAGAGAGAGAGAGAGAGAGAGAGAGAGAGAGAGAGAGAGAGAGAGAGAGAGAGAGAGAGAGAGAGAGAGAATCATATTCTAAAGATATTTAATATGGCATTGTAGAATTATTTGGCTTTCTTGAAAATGATAAAGTACACCATTGGACGTTAGGAAGTGCATCCTAAGGTGCCTGGCCAAACAGCCCATAGACTCATAGGAAGGTCATTGCTGATCCCAGGCTTTCCCACAGAGCATTCAGGGAGTGTATGAAGTGTGGGTGGTGAATGTGGTTGTGTGTTGTGCAGCCTTCCTTAATGTGTTTGCTGGGTTGCTCTCAGTGTCTCCAACTAGAAGGAGTATTAAAAAAATTATCAATGGAGAAACATTTATATGCTAAAAAAATTGAGTTTTTGTGTGTTGTGTTGGGAGATGAGGTAATCCCTGGGCATCTGAAATCTGTACCATTGTCTTATACACCTTGAGCGGCAAGGGTAAGTTGTGGCCGGTTGGCCTCTTTTTCTGTTCTTCTGAGTTGCAGCTGCGGAGGGTGGGTCTATACCAAAGACGCTACCACTCTAGTCCTGATGCCTCGAGTAGTCAGGTGGGCTGCCAATGTCTCGTCTTCAGCCGGTAGCAGAGTAATTGGGCTAATATATATTTGCTCAAGAATTAGTTGGATATACAGTACTCCCTCGTTTATAGAGAGTGTTACATTCCGGGACCACTTGCGATAGGTGAAAATCCGCGAAGTAGCAGCACCATATTTATTACAGGTATATTACATTTATTTTTACCTTTATAAACCCTCCCTGCACTGTTAACAACTCACCCTTTATTTTATTAATAACAGCGCACAATCGTACAGGGAAGTTTACCATAAATAACAGCGCTCAAGCATAAAGCTATATGAACATGATAGGTAAGCTTACCGTGAATGACGTGATGATGACGTTTACATACTGCACAGCCAATGACAGCTTTACAGCTGCTTTTTGCGAGAGAAGAACATGGTAATGGGGAGTTGCTGTCACTATTTCTTCTTTTGTGCGAAGATGGTCTTGTAAGGAGTCATGGCATCGTCGATAATATTGCAGAAGTGCAATGAACGAACCATAGCATCGTCCCATTCCTGCGGGACGATGTAGCGAACAGTAGATTCGTTGATGCCGAAATGGCGGCCGACAGCCGAGAAACTTCTTCCTTTCTTCAGCATATCTAACAGCTTTACCTTATCTGTGCCGGTTAGGCTCACTACCAGAAGCCTTAGAAGATAAGGATGCTTGGGCGGCGTTGCAGGAGTTGAAATAAAGCAAAAATTTCACAAAAAACACAAGCACTACGTATTAAGAGGCACAACAAAAAACAAGCACAACGTATTAAGAGGCACAATGTGAAAGGCGCGCATGTGAGTAACTAAATGGGTGAGGTGAGACAATGGAAGATGCTGGAAGAATCAAACTTCAATCAATAAGCCAATCAGACCCCAGGATACAGAGCACAATTCTGTGATTTGTCGTCTCCCACCCATCAACCAATAGCATCCCGTGTACTATCTCACATAGGTGCGACCCATTGCGTTTTTGAAGACGCAGATACCGGTATCGTATTTGATATGGTGCAATACTGGGAGTTAAATGTTTAAATTTATGCTTTTTACTATTTTTTACTGTTTTATTATTCTTAGGCTAGGAAATAATTTTTTTTTATCAATGAAATAATGAACATACTGTAAATTTGACTATTTCCACATATCGTGGATTCCCGCGATATACCTGGAAAATCTGCAATATAAAATACATATGCTCGCCATAAACACCCGCGATGCACTGAATTCGTGGAAGGTGAATCGAGATATAGCGAGGGATTACTGAAATCTTTCTCTCCTTATTTTATCCATCTATAACCGTGTTAAATTTCTTCCATGAAGCATTAGTCTGTTTAATGGTTTTTTTTCTCTCTCTCTCTCTTTCTCTCTCTCATTTTCAAACTTCATTAAAACTTGTAAATTACTGCAACTTTACACTGTAAGCTAGAAAAAGCTCATTACAAAAAAGAGAAACCGAATAATAAATTTCCCTCCAGCAATTAGGCATAAAAATAGAATTGTTCGTAGGGTATTATAAAACCTCAGTGCATATGAATTTTGTACAGTTTTAAGTACTTTATATTTGAGGTATTCATATAACTTTAATCAGGCTTCCAAAAAGAGTAACTAATTGAAGTTCGGCTGGAGATGGTCTTATATGGAGGATAGAGAGCTCAGTATGAAATCTTTGGTTGTGTTTCTCACACTGATTACATCAATTACATTACAGAAGCCCCCCTACCTACGAACAACCGAGTTATGAACATTCACAGATAGACACTAAACCCACTTATTATCTACTCATATATTAATGTATGGTTTACTGTACTGTACTGTATTACGTTATTATTACTGTATTCATATTCATTAATACTGTATAATTTATGTTTTATGTAGTAGTTCAGTTTCTTTAGCCAAAGCAATATGTATGTACTGTACAGTAAATTTTTTTTAACCAAAATACAACTTACTAACAATTCTACTTAGGAACGACTTCTGGAACCTAACTAGTTCGTAAGTTGGGAAGTGTATGTTAAACTTTAGCAGCAGCAGCACTCTGGCCAGAATTGGCTAGATAAAAATTACAATTGCTTAAAAACAGCATGAAACAAGTGTTCCTTCTCATTGTTATGCCCACTGTGACAAAGCAATGCAATCATATTTTGAAAATATATAATTTTCTTTCTTGAAAATCACCTACTCCCTGATATCTTTCGCTGTTGTACATTTTTGGATTTTGGAAACTGGCATATTCCTTTGATGAAATATATCTCCTTAGGTTTGATCTCTTATATTTTAGAAATGGTAGTCTACCGTTTTCTAGATGCACTGGCCACGTTGGCATAGTTTTTTTTTTATAAAAGAAAATTTTGGTTATATATCAATTTTTTTTTTATGTAGGGATTGTAATTTTGAATTAAGTTTATTGCCTTTTCATTAGCATTAGGCTGCAATATGTCCATTATCTCCGAAACCAACCAGTAAGTATCATTGGCCGATGACTATCGTTTTTGTTATATAATGGTAATATATGACTTAAGATAATTTTTGTATGTGTGGGGATGACCTTGTATTACGTGAACATTTGTTTTCAGAATTGATGATATTAGTCAGCTTATAATAAGCTACTTCATATATTGATAAATGTACTCCTACATTTATGGAACTAAACGGAGTAGAAGGTTGGATACCATTCATATCTACTATGTTTGAATTTAAATACAGTGCTCTTATAATAATTTCTTTCTTTGTCTTAATTAATCCCCATTTTGGAGGTGGATACACAGATTGGAGCTGGGGATTAAGGCTGTATGCCTTCTTAACCCCTCGCATTGGACTCTGTCGTAAGTCTGTTACGGTATCTCACGAGTTGAGTACTTCAACTTCTCAATTACCATGGTCCTCCTATAACCAGTTGTGTTTTTAATTCTAGTTAGGACTATATTAATATCAGAATAATAATTGAATCATATGTAAAGGTAATTTTGGTGCCCATTTGCGTAATGAGATATTCCTTAATACTGTTTGTTTTCCTTGCCTTAGAAGCCAAGGAAATTTCCATTAATGGCGTTTGTTTTTCTATTCTTTAGACGCCACATCCGTGACTGAACCATGAGAGGTGAGGTGCCATGAACAGCAAGTTGGAAGACTCTACTGATAACAGCAATAATATCGCGGCTCAGTTAAGCCAGTCCTGTAGCATCACTGTTGTACGGGCCGCAGCAGCATCATCACTCTCCAACGAGGAGGTGTCATCTGGTGGCAGTTCTCCTTCAGGTGTGTCTTAGTCTTTCAACTGTATAATTACTGCACTTGTAGATACAGTCGGTCACATTACGTGCAGAATCTTATTTCTGAAATTATTGTGATAGAGTATTGGAATGCCAGGGAGTCACACAATCCAGGCACATTTATGGTGCTAACAGGGTTAGCACAATTATCATTTAATAAAGTTATGTTTTAATCTTTATTTAAGATGTAACTTCTTTTGAATTTTGTTGCGTTTGGCATGTCGTTCTTATAATTTTATGTTTTGTCATTGTCATTTTAATGGAATACAGTTTTAAGATGTTACCCTGAAATCATGATGGACTTACTCCAGTGGTCAAGAGAGCTTTTCTTCGATTTTTCCTCTTACTTCTTTGAAACTGGGTAGTGCTTTCTTTGAAGTTCCCTTTTTTGCGAATTCTGTTGGTGATGTATTTGGCAAAAAACATTTTGGTTATAGTCCAGCTCATACGGTATTACAAGTGATGGTGAAATTCTAGTTCTTTTTAGTTTTATTTAGCAAGAGGAATAATCTTTGGTCCACAAATAATCTGAAGTAAGCATGTTCCTAGGTGATGGACTATTTTTCACTAAAGAATTTAAGGTTACTAGTGGATATCAAAACTTTCAGGGCTTGGCATCTGTGAACTTTTGTTACAGCCTTACCTATCCATGGGTTTTACCTTGACGGGAGTTGACAACCATCGAAAAAAAGGGTGCTATTGTAAACAGGCTGCCTTATTGTCTGTAGTTATTTTACCTTAACCTAACCCAACTTATTAAATATGACCTGCCCAGGATCACTTAGTTTAGTTAGGTTAGGCTTGGTTATAATAGACCACAGATAATGAGGTACATAGCATATTACAATGGCATCAAAAGAGTTCTCTGTTCTCTGTATAGTTATTTGCTTAGTAGGTTAGTTTGTCTGTTACGCCCACTCGCTTTTCTTTGCATGCAATTTTTGTTGTTGTCAAGTGCATTTATTGTTTTGTCATGTACAGTGTTATCTGACATGGCTTCTTATTGTAGTAATCAGATATAATGAAAGTTGCCGTAATGGAAATGAATATCTTAAATGAAATTAGTCATGAAACTGATGTATTCCATATCCATTTAAATGTTTCTGTTTATGTACATATGCATCGTTTTATGTATCGCACTTCTTCCATATTCCAATGGGGGTGGAGACTGACATTTTGGAGTTGGGGGTTTATGGCTGGGTGCTCTTCCTAAGTCTCTGTGGTGGGATCAAACCCTTGATGCTGGCTTTGCAACTCATGCATTCGATAACTGAGCTATTGCAACCCTCACTGTTTATGTATATTTACATGTGTATATATGATATCTACAAATTCAGAACAGTATTGGATCAGAGAATGGGTTGTATTGTATTCTTCTATCAGTAAACATTCTTTCAGAAACTACAGAACAGATATTACTGACTGATGTAAGCTGCTGTATAGTTAAATCCTGCCAGATATCTGATGAATTTCTCATTTGTTTTGATTGCCGTGGAATATCAAGATACTAAAGTGAATATAGAGACCCCTGATTCTCTCTTGTATGCTTGTTAATCGTAGATTAAGTTGTTATTGGATTAGTTGATAACATTATCTTCATCAGCTCATAAGAGTAAAGAAAAATGTTTTGGAAAGGGGGTGACAAACTTCATCCTTGGTCTCGAAGACTACAGATGCTGTACCTGTGAAAGCGTCTGTTAATTGTTCAAGCCCATAATAGCAGCATTTATATGTAGCTGAAGTTAATAAAGCAGTACTTTGTGGCATTTCATGGCATATTGCATATTAAATGTAAATATAGTACATAGAAAAGAAAGTACAGTACTGTAAATAGAAGCTAGTGAAGACCTATTGGATACTAAATACACAAACAATTTATAAGGACCTTGATTGTGGCATTTTTAATATCAGCGTCATTTCCTGTTGGTAAATATGTTCTCTTGAAGGTGTATTGTCTGCCAATATTTCTTGGAAATTAATATGATTTATATACCAAAACCATGGGGTGAATGGTGGCTTTAGGGTACTATATAAGTAAAAGAATGGGTGAAGTTTTGAGTGTTGTATAATAGCTTGGTGCGTTTTCTACTCTATTTATAGAGCAAATGTTCCCATGTTATAAAAGTAATCCAGGACAATGGAGAGCAACAAGCAATATAGGAAAAATGCATAAACCTGATGATTGATAATATTAATTTTTCCCCCTAGTTTTTACTATATTTAAAAAAAAAGACTAGAGAAATAAATACAAATAGAGCCCATTAGTCAGGAATGATGAACAACTTAATATGAAAAGTTTGGCAAGTTAAGTATAGTCTTAATCATATCACCTAAATTTGCTTTTGCATATGTATATAAAAGCTTTGGATAGTAAAAGCCTTCATAACATATTCATATTATATCTAGTTACAGCATTGCCATATTGAAAAGGAGTATAAGAAATGCAGTTTCACATTTGACTCCACTCATATAATGGTGTTTTCACCAAGGCTGTTGAGTGGATAGTGGCTATGTACCACACAAGGGTTACCACTCATTTCTTGGCTGTGATGCAAGGAAGAGTTTTTTGTGAGTGCATCCTGTGATTTTTTTTTTTAAATAGATTATCCACCCAAGAATCGGTGGAACTGGTCATGGAGGACCCGTAGGGCGTGCGTCATCTGGCACAAGCCCCAACTCCCCACTGTGGTGCCCAGCCACAGCAGTAACCTTCCCAGTAAACAGCTTAAACTCTTTCCTGAACGAGGCTTGATCAATCGACCTCGCAAATACGAGACCACCACGTTACCACTGTAGTAGCCAAGAGGCTGTCCTCTGATGTTATCGATTTACTAGGGGCAATTTTGTTTTGATGTATGTATGTATGGCTTTTTTCGTCTTGACAGATGGTTAAAGCGGCTGGCAGCTTTGCTGCTTGCTTGGACTGAAGTAACAGAAGTGCCTTGCTTATTTTGCACTTCGCCCCGTCTCTTAACGCTGTTGATTAGCTCCAAAGGGAGACAAAGTCTGTACGTTTAGGTTTTGCTGGAGAAGTATTTGGTTCATTTCTCCCCATCGACCGTCTTTGGGTCTCTCTCTCGTTATTTTTTCTCGGGGTTTACACCTCAAGCCTTTCACACACTCATGTGCATATGCAAGAGAGCGGTAACAGATGCAGGTAGTACCACTTGCTGTCAGAGTGGTAGCAGACATTAGCATATTAGCTGGGATACACAAAGAAAAGGCCTGCATTCACTTGTGTCTGTCTCTTGGTGGCTTTCTTAAAACCTTTCCAAAAGATTTTGTCAGTATCATTCAGGCCTCTCATTGGTGAAATTAAGATTAAAACTGTGTGAAAGGAATCTGTATTCTTTTGCTGATTATTTTGACCCAACTTATCTGGACCCTTATTACGGTTAGGGTTCGAATTTTGCTTGATTGAGATTTATTGAAGTTTGTGCAAGCCAACATTTGCAATAGTACAACTGAAGGCTTTGGACTTGAATAGGACTGGCCTGGATAGCTCGCTTTTAACCTTTTCTTCATTATGGGTCTCTTTCCAAGTCTTCATTTACACTCAATATTCTTGCGCATTCATTACACATCTCTCACTATCCCTTCACATCTGATAATCAAAACACACACTGTTTTGTTGTTGTTGTTGTTGGTGCCTGTGCCTGATGAGGGCATTTTTTCCTATTCTGTTGTCGGACATATAAAAAGCAAATGCTCTGAGTGTATGGGTTGACGGCTTTTAGTTTTTTGGCTTTTTTTTTTGCTCTATTATTTATATCTACCATGAGTATTATTTATATCTACCATGATTTACCTCAACTTCATATTCATAGACACTTAGCAAGAACAGAAAATTTAGCTACAGCTGTTTCCTGAGATCCAACCACGGACTTATCGATTGCCTGTGTAGATTCATTGAAGGAAATGTGAGTTAGATGTATAAATATATGAGGTCCCATGCACATGTTAGCTGGCACTTTTTCCTCATGAGAAATGAACAGAACGAAATAGGGAAACCTGCACACAAGCCAAGTTTTAGTAACACTCAGAAATAATTGTGATTGTAACCATTTTATCTACCAAACCATGGTGAGCCACCTTTTGTGACTGGTAATTGATTCTGAAAATTTAAATGATGGCTTGCATCTGGGTCGCTTAGTGGTGGCATTGGCGGACTGACCTTTTTGGATTATGAAAAGGACTGCAATGACTCCTATAACTTTCTAGATATCTACGATGTAACTTTGTATGTTGCCATGGAAAAATTGTCATATGATGCTTGCCCATAGCATTTCTCTGTGGCACCGTGAATTTGAAGCCACTGTTCTCATAAAAGTGGCCTGTTATGTGCAGGGAGCCAAAAGGGCCCTGGCCCACAGGCCTCTTTTCAGTGGACTGGGCTGCCATTATTTCATTGTAAGAAATATAGCACTTGTTTCTACGGAAGTGATGCACTAAAATGTTAGATCACAAAATTTTTTGACAGTGTCAGTTTTACTTGCTGTCCCATGGTGCTTCACTGCTTGTGACAGTTGATGGATACTATTCAAGGACATCCCATGTATGAGCCAGTCTGCAGTAGCAGTAACAGACTGACATTCTTCACAGTATCTCTTATTGTGGAGCGCAGCAATGACATACTACTACCTCCTCAACATCCGTTACGGAATAACCCATGATTGCAATGAAATATGGCCTGTGTGTAGGGTTTGTATAGCATTTATCTCCTTGGCACAACGTTAAAATAGTAGCGACTGCCTATAGAAAATAATCCTATGGGTGTGGGGATCCTTATAGGACACTAGTGTCACTTTCAAGTATTTAAATCCAGTTCATGTCTTTAAAGGAGTAAAAACATAGCCTACCTAGGTGGCTGAGAAAATTTTTACATGTGATTGATAAGCAAAATGTAGTCTGCATGTAATTATTAGTGAGAATGAAGTGAAAAAATCAGCCAAAAGCTATTCGTCAGATGGGGTATGGTGCATGTCAAAATGATAATTGTAGATAATCCTGTATAGTATGGAAACGAAAGCATAAGCCTAGGAAGTGATCAAAAACATTTAAAATTTATGACAAAATCAAGTTTATTACTTTTCTTGTATAGCACTGGCAAAAAATGGGAATAGCTACGAAAAGCAATATAGGAGGCATCATGGCAAGAGAGTAAATTAAAATAAGTAAATATGGAAGAAATTACAGCCTGAACTGGAAAGATGACAAAAATTGCATGTCCTTTGCAAGACTTCTTAAAAAGCAACCGAAAATAGATATTTATATATACAGCAGTAACTTGGTTTGGGCATAGCTCTACATAAACAAGAACACCTTGAACCAACAGTCAGTAGCATTTGTTTACATCTTGAAGCACAATGCCAGATTTCAAGCGAAATATTTCTCTTGCATGGTTATGCGAGTACAAAAGCAAAAGAACGCAATGAAATCATTTGCGTTCTGTGTTTGGGAATGTGTGCATGAAATGAAAGAAAGACATTGTAGAAGTGTGTTCACTTATTTTGATTTAAATATGTAAATGCGAAATGTGTGTTTTTTTTTTTTTTGCAAGCGCACGAGGATATGAGAAAAAACCTGCATTGAGGAAGGATATTATGAAAGTAAATACGAGATGTAAAATTGGAAATAGAGGAAAGAGTTATTTTTGAATGTGTCGTCTTAGATATGTAAATTAGAGGAGAGGTAAAGAAAGATTTTTTCTGTAAAGATATAATGAGATAGGAATAGGAATTTTTGAAAGAAAAGAATTAAAAAGGCTGCATTGGATTAAATAGATTTGAATATTCACATAAGGAAAGAAAACAAAATTGTGAAGATAAAATGAGAAAAAACTCTGGAAAAAGAAAAAGAAAGAGGGAGATAAAGGTGGATATTTTGGAAATGAAAAGAATAAAAATTGCAGCAGCAAAATTGGAAGCCGTGGAAAATGTCACATTTGATTATTTCAATTTAAATATGCAGATGAGAAACGAGGGGAGCAATATTAAAACTAAAGAAAGATAGATTTTAACGGAAAAATTTGATATAGATAAAAGAATGTTTATTTTGATTTAAATTTGCTAATGAGAAATGAGGGGAACAGTTATTCTTTTTTGAAGCTGAAATTGGAAAATTCCTCAAATGCAAATTCCTGAATGTCAGGAAAGTAATATTATCACATCAAAATGGAAATAGAGGAGAGGTCTATATGTTTTTTCAGTTTACAAATATAATTTGTAACAGTAAAATAGAAAATAAATGAATTTAAATATCAAGTGACAAGAGAGGGTAAGAATTCTGCTATTTATTCTTTGTGAGGATTAAAAAAATAGAGAAAACCTGTTAGTAAAATGGAAATGAAGAGATGATAAAAAAAAGGGTTGATCATGAAAAAGGAAAATGGTAATGCAAAGGGAACATGAATGGCTCTGCTCAAGAAAGAAAGGGGAAGTTGAAAAAGACGAGATAAAAGATGGAGAGAAAAGACACTATACTATTTAAAATATTGTATTTAGAAGGGGAGTGAAAAGGGATTATGAAACAGAAAAGATGGGGAAGAAGGTTTTTTAATGAAAGAGAGAGAGAGAGATTTTAAAATTAAAATTTTGTTTTTTTATTCAATTCAAGGGAGCACTGTTATATATAAATGAATTGCTGGCAATTTATATTATATATGTAAATTAAAGAAAAGTGATATTTGCTCTTTATCTATCTGTATGAAAATTGCATCAGAAAAGACTTTAATTTACAGAAGTCTCAAAACACTATTCCTCAAACATCCCCTTTGAAGAGTATACAGAGAGAAGTTTTGAGACTTGTTTAAATTATGCAGTCGTCCTCTGATGCTGTTTCCATATTTTAAGTATCCAGAGATTATTTTATATACAGTATACAGACACTCCAACTTACGAACGAGTTAGGTTCCAGAAGTCTGTTCGTAAGTAGAATTGTTCGTAAATTGTGCTTAGGTAAAAAAAAATGCACTGCCCAGTACATACACATGCAGTACTGTACACTACATTTTTCTTATACACACTTAACTATTTCATTAAACAAAGTATGCTTTATTAATTACTTTTAATACATTAATAATAATGCGATAATGCATTACAGTACAGTAATACATACATTAATTCATGGATAGTTAATGGGTAGGTTTTATGTTCGTATCTTTGTATGTTCGTAACTCGGTTGTTCGTAAGTAGGGGAACTAATATATATACCCTGTATATATATATGTGTGTGTGTCTGCGTGCGTGCGTGCGTGCGTGTGTGTGTGATGAGAAAGAGAGAGAGATGAGAGAGAGAGAGTGATGAGAGAGAGAGAGAGTGATAAGAGAGAGAGAGAGAGAGAGAGAGTCAAAGTCAAAGTCAAAGTCAAAAACTTTATTCCATCAAAAATGGCTATTACATGATAATTAATCTAATTACAAATTGCAATGTAAAATGTCAAAATAAAACTAATGAAATTTGCAAAGCACAAAATCACAAAATTTACACATGATAATTAATCTAATTACAAATTACAATGTAAAATGTCAAAATAAAACTAATGAAATTTGCAAAGCACAAAATCAAAAAATTTACACATTAAAATATGCATACATACACTTCGTTTACCCAATGGGAGGATAATAATGAGACTAAAATCACTTATTAAGTAGGTGATTTAAAAGATGAGATTTAAGTGAGGGTAATGTTTGGCAACTTCTTAAGTTTGCGGGTAAAGAGTTCCAAAGTCTCGGGCCTATTACATTTAAGGCTCTTGCCCCAATATCAGTGGAAGTTCTGGGCACGTAAAAAGAATTCTGATATCTGGTGTTGACGTTATTGATACGCACTTGATTAACTGTTGGCAATGAGAAGAGCCATTCCGGTAATATTCCATGATTTATTTTAAAAACTAAAAGACAGATATTATATATGAACTTCATGTCCATCCTTAGCCAACCCAATCTCTCAAAGAGGGGAGTCACGTGATCATGTTTATGCACCCCCCCTATGGCAACTCTTGCAGCAAAATTCTGGAGCCTTTTCACTCGTAACATCTGGGTCTTAGTCGTGGAACCCCAAACACTTAGACAGTAGTTGAGAATACTTAAAATCAATGTTTGTACTACAATTACCCTACAATCAGGCTCGAATCTTTCATAGACTCTGTTCAAGTAAATAAGGGTCCCGTTCACTTTTTTATGTAGTTCATCGATATGAAAATTAAATGTCATGGTACTGTCCATAATAACTCCTAGATTTTTAACCTTATTAGATGGGAAGAGTGAAACATTGTTGAAATTTATACTGATGTTCTCAGGAATGCGGGACAGGTATTGATTTGATCCAAAAATAACGAATTTAGTTTTATTTTCGTTCAGTAAAAGACCATTACTGTTAAAATAACTTTTGGCACAGTTTAATATATCTTCAGCCCTTTTTAAGATTTCAGGAATTCTATCAATGTCACCAGTAAGCATAATCTGGGTGTCATCAGCATACATAACAAGTAGGCAATCTCTTATAAATTGAGGTAAATCATTAACATATATTAAGAAAAGCAGAGGACCCAAAATTGAACCCTGAGGAACGCCAAAACTGATATCTAAAGAAGAAGAGAGAGTCGAGCCCATTCGAACTGATTGAATTCGATCTTTCAGATAATTTTCGAACCAAAATGAGTCAACATGAACTTTGGAAAGTTTTCTCATTAGAATTTGATGGTGTACACTGTCAAATGCTTTAGACAAATCTAACAATAATAAAAGTGATATTTTCTTATTTTCAATATTACTATAAATTTTATCAGTAATTTTAAGTAGGGCCGTCTCGGTCGAAAGTTTAGGCCGAAAACCGTGTTGTTCTTCACATAATAGACAATTTGATTCAAGGAAATTTATTAACTGGGTGGCAACTACCTTCTCAAGTATTTTAGACAGAATGCTGAGAAGAGAGATTGGCCTATAATTTTCAACATTATTAGTATCTCCACTCTTAAAAACGGGGATGATATAGGGATGCTTCCAGAGGTTAGGATAACTGCCTGTAACAATGGATGTATTTACAATGACTAAAATGAAAAATACTGTAACTGGCAATGAGTCAATTAGGAAGCGAAGTTGTATCCCATCGGAACCACAAGAGTTTGTTGGTTTGAGGTTCTTTATGATAAGAATAAGTGTGACTAAATCGATTGGGTGCGAGAGAGAGAGAGTGAGAGAGAGAGAGAGAGATAACTGAATGATAAAAAAAAAGGCAGAGAGATAAGACTTTACATAAAGGGGATGAACTGAATGTGAGGCGAAAATTTATTTTGGAAAGAGAGAGAGAGAGAGAGAGAGAGAGAGAGAGAGAGAGAGAGAGAATAATGTATTGGTGAATTGTCTTATTGAAAAAATTGTGGGATGTGACAATAATTATTCATAAGATTGTATTCATACTATTATTAGTTATAAGAAGTATTTACTGATTATTTATTGTCGAAAGTTTTGTATAAAAATCTTTCAAATTTATAATTTGCAGTGGTTCCATACATATTACTTTTCGTAAGTACACTTTGACTAATGAATTTTTTTTCCATTTTTGGGTCTCAAAATAGGAGTGGACAGACAGGTTGGAGCTGGAGAATTATGGTTGATGCCCTTCCCAGTGCACTACAGTGGGCTTTGAGTACTAAAGATAATGTATGAAATTGAGTAAAAATAATGTGAAGTTACTGTATATCTGGATGAAAGTGGCTGGGACCACAGTAGCCAAGTGGTTAAAATATACGACTCTGAAAGTAACAGATCTGAGTTTGAGCCTACTGTGGGCATTAGGGAAGGCATCCATAATTCCATAGCCACATTCTGTCTGTGTCCACCCATAATGGGTTAACAATTACGTGAATGACAGTGTCTGTGAATGAAAAATAAATTTATTTATCATTCAATTTGAATGTTAAATTTCATGTAATACTGAATCAAAGTTTTAATCTGCAGCTCTTTCCATAATTATATGGGATCGCAGTTTCCCACAAGACTTTTGGAGACTAGTTGTTGTTCTCTTAGCTGCCTGGCCGAATAATCCTAGTCCCTGAGGGAGGCCACTGGCGATCTTGGGCGGCGTATAGTGTTGCATGTGGTTTTTTCTTGTTTTGCACTCAATGTCTTCTAGAAGTAGTCTTCGAGAGAGTCATTTCTCAGTATAGAAAATAATTATATGTATGTATTGTTGCAAGGTGTGGTAATATGAGTAAATGAAGCCTCTCCCAGACTCTCGTTGCCTGTGAGGGACAAAGTTGGTTGTGGCAGCTTGATGCACCTTTATGACTTCTTTCCTACAACTGAAGAAGTTGAATATCTGACCATCTGTTCTGTATATAGAATTTTTATCAATGATTTATCAAATCTGTAGATAGGTATTGTGGTGTTCTACCATTGTTTCTATTGTTTATATATATATTTTTTATTTATTTATTTACTTATTTATTTATTTATGTATTTATTTTCATGTTTATTATATTTCAGTGGCAGGCAAAACTCATTATTGGAAGTGCTGCTTTATAGGAACCATGATTGAAAATTTGGACTGCCGTCGAGATTGCACTCATGAAAGATGAATGTATGTTGGAGAGAGAAAACTCTTGGTAGGTGCAATCTGTCACATATGCAGCAAGCTTCTGCAGCTGCATTACCAGTACATTTCAGACTGCTATGATGAGATAGAACTAGATTGCCATATTAGTAGACCTGAGTTGGCACTTGTATTTTCCTTTGTAGTATTCTCTACAACAAAGATACACGTGGAACACCTCATATGAAAACTGAGTGATGTATCAGCCACCAGGGACTGTATTGTATTGGCACTGCAAAACTCTTCCTGTGCGACGGCCCCAAGCCTTCAAGACTACATATTTAAAAAATTAACCTGATTAGGGGGAGTAATGAAAATCTCTAACTTAGCCTTGAAGAGCCTGTTGGTACCACCATACATTGACTATTAAGTTCAGAACTAAGAAAAGAGGAGGGCACTTACTTTTTTTTTTTTATAAGGATGGGATAGGATAGGAAAGGAAAAAGGGGAGGGGATTAAGGGTATAAGGGAATTGGAGGGAAAAGCACAAAAATTAAATAAAGTAAGAGATAAAAAGAGAGGGGCAGACCCTCATGCTGCACTTACCCTTCCTACCCAAAGATATATTTCCAATAATCGAAGTTAAATCCCGATTTTCTACATAGAAGGGAGGGCTCTATTTACTCCATGTACACATAGATGCCAACTCCCTGAGAAAGGGAAAAATACACATACACCCCTGCATAGGAAAACGGAGACAATGTACCTACACCTATGCTCGACCTTACCTCTAGAGGATCTTGGCATTCACTCATCATAACAGTCATTAATCTATACTAAGGACCTGTAAAGGTCTTACAAAACCAGACCCCTTAGGTTATTGTTGGTTTTCTCAAATTACAGGAGTTTTAGCAATGATGTATACCGGGCGAATTTTAGCAAAATCAAATAATAAAGACACTGGAATAGTCACCTTGATGGAGAGGTGTAATATGTATTAACCATTTCGAGGTTATATAAAGATCATTACAGTAATCCCTCGCTATTTCGCGATTCACCTTGTGTGGATCCAGTGCATCGCTGGTTTTTATGGAGAGCATATGTATTTTGTATCACAGATTTTCTGTGTATATTGCGGGAATCCACAATATGTGGAAATATTAAAATTTCCAGTATTTTCATTATTTTATTGATAAAAAAAGGTATTTCCTAGCCTAAGAATAATAAAACAGTAAAAAATAGTAAAAACATAAATTTAAGCATGTAACTCACAGTATTGCACCATATAAATTACGATACCGGTATCCGCGTCTTGGAATACGCGAAGGGTCGCACCTACGTGAGATAGTACACGGGATGCTATTGGCTGATGGGTGGGAGACGACGAATCACAGAATTGTGTTCTGTATCCTGGGGTCTGATTGGCCTTTTGATTGAAGCTTGATTCTTCCAGCATCTTCCATTGTTTTGCCTCACCCATTCATTTACTCACGTGTGCACCTTTCATGTTTTGCCTCTTAATACGTTGTGCTTGCATTTTTTGTGAAACTTTTGCTTTATTTCAACTCCTGCAATGCCGCCCAAGCATCCTTATCTTCTAAGGCTTCTGGTAGTGAGCCTAAGTGGCAAAGGAAGATGTTGACCATAGTAGATAAGGTAAAGCTATTAGATATGCTAAAGGAAGGAAGAAGTTTCTCGGCTGCGGGCCACCATTTCGTCATCAACGAATCTACTGTTTGCTACATCGTCCTGCAGGAATGGGACGATGATATGCTTCGTTCGGTGCACTTCTGCAATATTATCGACGAGGCCATGACTCCTTACAAGGCCATCTTTGCACAAAAGAATAAACAGCAACAGCATCTTCCCATTACCATGTTCTTCTCTCGCAAAAAGCAGCCATAAAGCTGTCATTGGCCGTGCAGTACCTAAACATCACGTCATTCATGGTAAACTTACCTATCATGTTCATATAGCTTTACGCTTGCGTGCTGTTATTTATGGTAAACTTACCTGTCACACACATAAATTTACGCTTGCGTGCTGTTATTAATAAAGTAAAGGGTTACTTGTTAGCAATGCAGGGAGGGCTTATAAATGTAAAAATAAATGTATTATACCTGTAATAAATATGGTGCTGCTACTTCGCGGATTTTCACCTATTGCGGGTGGTTTTGGAAGGTAACGCCCGCGATAAACGAGGGATTACTGTATTGCTGATTCAACTGAAGAATATACCTAATAATACAACAGGCCTTAAGAGGAACTAGTTTTATCTAAGAGTCTTTATATATTCGTTACTTTGAGACTGCAGATTTCTGGGAAATCTAACTTCATTCTGACTTTGACCCAAAACTGGGTATGCAAATGCTGTCCTCTTCCTCTAATACTGCTCTACTAAAAACAATGAATATCTTGAGTTCTAATAGTCTGTCTCATATTTGCATGATAATCTTTTCATCATGAAATGGTGACTGTTTACTGAAAGTAAGGCATATGTCATTTGAAGTTCATTTTGGTAAAAAAAAAAATTTGAATCCTTGCATATTTGTAATGGGTATATCATCTGTTCTCAGTTAATATGTGGTCTTACATACATATGATCAAAGCGAGAATAATAATCCAACCATCCTTTGGTCCACTGAGTTTTCCGTTAAAGGGTCCTCAGACATAAACCCTTTGTACAATGCTGAAGCATCCAAGGAACTGGAAGTTCTGTTTTGCTATTTTTTTACTTTCCTCTTCTCAGTGACTTAAAAATCTTATATGGCTGTTTCCTTTCCTGCTTAGCATACTACTTTAGTTTCTGGGGTTGCTCTTTCTTACATTTATATCCTTGATAGGGCTGAGTCTAAGGCCATCACACTTGTCAACGATCCTCCTCATTGTTCTAATTTCATGCATTTTCTCTTCACTGAAAGATATCATCTCTATCTTTTCTTTAGGTACTATCATTGCTCTCTGATGAGTTTGTAAGTTGCATGCCTCCCCTGCTAGCAAGGCTGCATAACACATGCCAAATGGCCTCGTCACACAGACACTGTGTGGAGATTTGTAGGTTGCTGATTGATCTTTGCAGTGAATGCTTCTTGCCTTCCACAGGCACACACTGATGCTCTCATCATTGCTCTGTCTATCCTACCTCTGATGACCTTTCTTTTGTTTAAAAGCTGATCTGTCATCTTCTCAAGACCTAATCCTGCCATATATTCAGGTCTTCATTACTTTGACTAATCTTTCAGCTTAGTCTATTTTTTTCAGTGTTTATCATTATCTTATTTCTACTACCTTTTCTATTTATTATTTTCTTGGCACCTGTGCCCATTGAGGGTAATTTTCCTTCCTGTCCCCGTGCCACACATAAATAATTATCTGAAGTAGAAGTAATAGTTTATGAAATCCCCATTACAGTTTTTCCTTTATCGAATGAGTTTTATTTAAGTTATTATTGTACCGAAATTAATCCTTTGGTCACTATCCATTGCTTGTCTAGCTACAGCAACATTAACTCCTAGCGTGACAGAATCTTTGGCGCATATATATATATATATATATATATATATATATATATATATATATATATATATATATATATATATATATATATATATATATATATATATTGAAAGGGAAGGTAACTCTGGAACATTTATATTATAGTTGAGCATCAGAGAAGAATTTTGAGTTATGAAGGCAGCTTGTATCAGATAACAACTTTTTGTAGAATTGCATCCAGAGAATCCACTTGTAACCTCCATGGAAGTAGAATCTCTCGATGCAATTCTTCAAAGTTGATATCTGAAAGAACAAGCTGTCTTCGTAACTCAAAATTCCTCTCTGATGCTCAGCTATAATACATATATATATATATATATATATATATATATATATATATATATATATATATATATATATATATATATATATATATATATATATATATATAGATAGAGAGAGAGAGAGAGAGAGAGAGAGAGAGAGAGAGAGAGAGAGAGAGAGAGAGAGAGAGAGAGAGAGAGAATTTTCCATATGTCCACGTGATTAACAGACTCCTAAATTGCAATCAAAATTTCTTATTACGTAACTGGTCTGACATTCAGTATCGGATGCATGTTATTTTATTATTCTTCCTCCGGTTTTTGTAAGATACGAAGGTTGGTCAGCGGGTAGGTCCAGCCAGAACTGTTCAGAGAGTAACTGAGCATTATCTCTCAAGATATTGGCATAGCATTTGGATAATTTATCAGACTTATTGCCTGACTGTTTTTTGTCCTGGTCAGCGCGTGTATGCATATGTAGGCATAAGTTGTTTCAAACGTTAAGATAAATGTACTTATAAATATATTATCTGAGAGTATTTGTACATGGACTGTTCGTCATTCGTTTTTGATCATTACATGACATTTTACTTGGATCTGTTGTCCTTTTAAATCTCATTCTAGCTTTATTTATGAGGGTAATTTTAAGTTAACGATATTAATACTTGGTAATAATATGTAATACGGAAAGTAAAGGAAAAACGAGAAAAGAATTATTATATAAGTCTGAAAATGTCTACGGATGTGAGGATAGAGAAATTTGCCTTCCTCTAGTATCAGTGGTTCCCATACTTTTCCAGGCTGGCGCCCCCTAAGCTTCCAGGTGGAATCCTAGCGTCCCCTCGCCCCCTCATACACGCGCGAACACTTTTATTTTTTATTGTGATATGCTTCATTTTGAAAACAACAAGATTAAACACAAATATATTTCACAAATAAAACCTAATTTAGTGAACCAATTTACTCAGCAGTTTTAGCTTTGTCAGCACTATTGAAGGGTATATCAACATCTTACCAGTAACCATAGTACGACCACTTAGGTTTTTTTTGCTACCAAATGCTGACAGTGGATTACTCAATGCACCGTTAGCACAAGAACTGCTGAAGCCACGATGACGACGACCTATCGTCTGTTGCACAAGCAAGAATGATAGAAAGCCGGATGTCTCTCTCTTTCTCTCTCTCTCTTTGATAGAATTATCAACGACATAAAATACTGACTCTCGTATTGTGTATATCAGGTTGTTTTGCAAATAACAGCCCTTGAACCAAGCTTTCTTCTTTGAAGAAACAAATATAAGCTAGAAGCCAAGAAGATTCATTGCCTGACAGAGTGGACTTGTCTAACGGCAAGCCAAATTCTGTTGTCGTAAGCATGTTGCTTATACGAAACATCATAAAAAGTTATTAAAGTCCTCCCAATGCCACCCCTACCTCCCCCATTTTGCCTCACCACCCCAGAATCTTTCCACCGCACCCGGGGGCCGGTACAGCCCACTTTGGGAACCAGTGCTCGCTCTAGTTTGTAAAAGTGTGATTTTAATGCTGTTGATAAATCTGGGGAAATAATAATAATAATAATAATAATAATATTATTATTATTATTATTATTATTATTATTATTATTATTATTATTATTATTATTATTATTATTATTATTATAGGCATCTTTTTCACTTGCATATAGGGGATCGTTTTTATCAAGTCGCCTTTGGGACACTAGTGTTTGATTTTCACACAAAGAGTTTCACGTCCGGATGTTCTTTCTCTCATCAACCCCTCAGTTGATCCAGGCTTGGGACCAGCACAGAACTGAAGTGGCTTGCTCCCGTGGTCAGTAATAATAATAATAATAATAATAATATAATAATAATAATAATAATAATAATAATAATTTGGTTATTTTATAAGGTTTGCAGATATGATGGAAGCTCTATTGTGAAGAAAATCTCTTCCGGCAATCATCCGATTTTACAAAAATAAATATTGATATTCCAGGAGCTGAAACCTTGAGGGCAAATCTTAACTAAGAATAGCAAGTAATATTATTAATACTGTAGTTGAGAGATTTTATTGACGTTTAGCCATAAAATTATCGGTAATTATTAATAGCAGAAAGACTTCTTGATAATCTTATTAAAAGAGAGAAATGATAATAGCTTTTCAGACTCGTTTTTTCTATAATTACATACTGTATAATGGACTCAACCATTAGCATTATTTCAAAATGAATATCTTCCTTCATTATTGTGTTCAAGGCCCGATTTCTTAAACAGTGTAAACCTAGGATACCATATTGTTAGTTAGCTAGACACACACAAATGGATTTCATAAAGGCATCTGACGCGGTTCTGTGTATGGCTAGGATCCCGTACGGGATCCTAGCCATAAACAGAACCGCGTCAGATGCGTTCATGAAATCCATTTGTGTGTGTCTAGCTAACTAACAATATGGTATCCTAGGTTTACACTGTTTAGAAATCGGGCTTAAGGATGTGGTGTTCTGGTATATTTTTTTGTAGCTTATCTGCTAAATTATTTTATTTGCTCAGTCTGATTTACAATGCACCTGAGCTAAAACGTTTTTAGAGAATATATTTCTTATTTTAGTGATGTCACGTGTAAATAATGGACGTCAAAATATTGAAAATTATTTCCTACAACTTAGGGGAGGTTCAATAATTTCTTCAGCTTAGAAGAAGAAGAAGAAGAAGAAGAGGAATCAGTGTGTCTGCGGGGTCAGAGAAATACAGGAGTAGTGGAATCTGAAGAAAATCAAACAGTAAGACAATCAGTGAAGTAGAAGAAAAAGTTTCATCTTCCTTGGACAAGTAGAGGAGAAGTCGAAGGAAGAAATAGAAGCAAATCATTCTCCAGGTTCTGCAGTCAGAAAAAGAGAGAAAATAATTTTTTTTTCAGTCTTAGAAGACCAGAAGAAACCGGAATAAAGAGTAGATAGCCAATCAGTCATGTCCTCAAGTAAATGACTAGAGATAGAAGTGTATTCAAACATCGATCCCACATAAAAGTGGGAAAAGATGCAGGCAAAGAAGAAGAAGTGTATTCATTGACATCAGTCTTTGAAAGGAAAAAGTAGGAAGTGCATCGAGAACAAAAGGCAAACCAACCGGTTGTGTCTAGGAAGAATAGGAAAGAGGAAGAACATGGAAAAAAAAAAAAAAAAAAAAGGAACTGTCGTCAGTCAAGAAGAAGTGAAAATTAACCATTTGACGGTTGCAGTCTTCAAGAGGAATGGGGGAAAGAGGAGGAAATAGAAAGAATAATCAGTAACGCCTCCTGTCAAGAGGAAAATGAAGAAGAGCGGGAAAAGTTGCGTTGTGATGAGTAAAAAAAAAAAGAATATGAAAAAGGAAAGTAATTGGGAAACAGGAAAAACAAAGATATAAATAGTTAATATTTAATATTGTACAGTGCCATGAAGCGCTGTTGACCTAGTAGCAGGGAATAGAGCAGCAGCAGGAGTGCCATCTGGATCAATACCCTATGACCTTCCAAGTCCCGCACGGCTTCACTATTGACCTTACACATCACCCTGCTGCTGTCTTTTCCTGCTCTGCTGTTGTTACTGTTTTCCTGCTCTTCCATTGGCTACCCCCTACGCTGCTATTGTCGCTGTTGAATTGCCCTGCTCTGCTTTTGTCTTAGCTGAATTTTCCTACTCAACTGTTGTTGGAGCTGGATATTTTTGCTCTTATTTTGTCGTTGCTGGATTTTCCTACTCGATTGCCTTTGCTGGCATCTTTCTTGTCATTGCTGTTCTGCTCAATTTTCTGGCTTTTTTGCCGCTGGGTATTCAATCTCTGCTGATGTTGTTGCTGCTTTTTCCTCTTTCCTTTATTGCTGCTGCGGTCTATTCCTGCTCTTCTACTTTTTGTGTGTGCTGGTTTTCCTTCTCTTTGATCTTCTGTTTCCTCTCTTTGTCATTGCTGTCATTTTATTTGCTCTTGTCACATTTATTATTATTAATCACTGCTGGCTTTTTTCTCTGCTGTTGTTTATTCCTGCGCTGCCGTTGTTTTGGATTTTCACTATCCTGTTGTCTTTGCTGTCTCTTTCTGCTCTGCTTCTGTTGTTGACATTTCGAGTCCTGCTGTCTCTTCAAGGGTTCAGGACCAGTTTTCCGATTTCCCAAATGGCTGACTCGTATTCAAGTCAGTGTGACTATCAACGTTTTATTGAATTAAGAATAAATATAAGAGGTATTGAAGATAAATCTATTTAATTTTAATGTCATAAAACAATTCTATTAAATCCAACAATAAAGGAAAATGCCACCAATTATGAGAGAAATAATTATTTACGAAAAATTTTAACATGAAAAGTATTTTAAAAGCTGTATCAATAGGATACAAACTAATTAAAGCTGCTTCAGACGCCAAAAAAAAAAATAATGATCGGTGATTAATTAACATAATTTATGTTTTGAAACAATTCACTTAAATAATAACATAGGAAATGCCGCCAAATATGTGCCACCTCTTATTCAAATCACTAACTCGTCCACCTAATAAACCTAACTTAACCTAACCTAATCTCCAATCACCTGTGTATGTACTAAGCTAATAATTAAGCCTGATTATTAGATATCATGCAATTTGGGAAGTTGACAACATGGGAATTGGCAAAATGGGACAATAACGTATTCAGTGCTGCTACTGTTGTCGTTGTTACATTTTTTTTAAATATATTACATTTGTATTTGCAGAAAAAAAGCATCTCTCTCTCTCTCTCTCTCTCTCTCTCTCTCTCTCTCTCTCTCTCGATTATACTTTGTAGAGGAGACGAGGAAGTATTTTTTCCGGTTTTACGTCACGGACTCCCTTTTCTACCAAGGGCTAGGACGGTTGCCTTCTTGCGAAGGACTTGTTTTGGCGGATGTAATCCTTACCCTGAGTGCATGCCCTTGCTAACCTCAGACCGTGACGGGGCGCGAACCCTCGACCTGACACCTCAAAGTCGCGGACGCTACCGCTTGAGCCACGGTGACTACTGTAGAGGAGACGAGGAAGTATATATTATAATAATAATAATAATAATAATAATAACATTAATATTAACAAGGGTATAGGACCATTGTATGTATATTATTATTTTTATTGTTGATGGTGGTGGTGGTAGCATGGCTTGAAAACTCGCAAGTTGAAGATATACACTAGGGTTGTCAGGGAGAAACAGACTGCGGGTATTATTACTCACTATTGCCCTAAAACATTAATTTAACAAGACTTTGACTGACTGGTCTGCTCGCCTTAGCTATCGGGTTGATCTTGGTGAGCTATTGAGATGGATTAAGCTCTTGGTATTGAGTGAGGTCAGCAAATTTGACCTTTCAAATAAAAACAAAATCTAACATTCATAACGTTCAAAATTAATTCTCTCTCTCTCTCTCTCTCTCTCTCTCTCTCTCTCTCTCTCTCTCTCTCTCTCTCTCTCTCTCTCTCTCTCTCTCTCCTCTCTCTCTCTCTCTCTCTCTCTCTCTCTCTCTCTCTCTCTATATATATATATAAGGAATTCTTTTATATTTCTAGTGTCACTGTAGCAAGTTATAATGACTGCAGTACAACGATAAGATAAAAACTAAGCTGAATGTGTCATGATAATAAGTTATGATCAATAAAATCCACGTGATTAGGGCTAACTCTATAACCGGTTTGATTGAAATTCCAAGCTTGCACTCATAAACGATAAGGAAATCTCTCATCACAAATTCACTTATTCAAGAGTACTATAATTTTTATCAGTAATCCGGCCACTGGGGGGAAAACCAGCCCGACTCTGTGCTGGTACCCAGTCCGGTGCATTGGTGAGGTTGGTGTCAGGAAAGGGCATCCGGCCGTAAATTTGAGCCAAAATCATGGGAAGTGCTGCTGACAATGAAGTTTAATCATTGTTTTTCTTGTCTTATTTTTATCGACGTATAACCCTCTTTATGCCGCTGAAATATTGCTAGCTAAGCATAATTTATAGCATTATATATCATAACTTGGTTTATTTTCAGGGATTATTATTATTATTATTATTATTATTATTATTATTATTATTATTATTATTTTTATAAATATTATATTTATTGTTTTCCTTTCAGGGACATTATTATTATTATTATTATTATTATTATTATTATTATTATTATTATTATTATTATTATTTTTTATTTTATTTTTTTGTTGGTTTTCTTGTATAGAAATTATCTATGATAGTATATCAGTATTACTGTTATTATTATTATCATCGTTTTCTCTTGTGTTTGCACTCGGTTTAATAAGACTGCGCTTGAGATAATTATTGTGAGTGGCAAAAACTTGAAAAACGACATTAATAGCAAAATCCGCACACCTGAAGTTGCATCTTCATTAGACTGCATTTTACAAGTTGCTGCATTTAGGAGATAATTTTGATGTTTACTAGGAATCATCATCCACTTAAGAATAATAACATGAGCAACATAATTGGGGATAGTAATTAAGAGCTGCATATGAGAAATGTATCCTCTTTAATTGCATTTTACAAAACTATATTTTGGGTATCACTTTGAGGGGTAGCAATAATTTATATCTAGTGCAAATGATAAAAGAGGCAACATTAACGCTGGCTGTAATTGCAGCTGCAATGAAAATGTTGCTTCCTCGTTGGATTACATTTTATGAGATTATATTTTGGAAAATATTTAGGGATAGCAATAATCATCACCTGCTTCATATTGGAAGATATAAGTAACTTGAATAGTGTTCCTATAGTTCAGTTGCTCCTCTAATGTTACTTCATCTTTAGATTACAATTTATATACGCAGTGTTTTAGATTTATATTGGCCATTTATAATGATCTAGTAACGTTTGGAAGCCAGCGACATGAAAGGTGGTACCGCTAAAAGCCAATGCACAACTAACGTTGCTTCCAAAAGGCAGTTCAGGGAACAAGGGAAGAAAAAGCAGTATAGGATGGAATGATTCAGTTGGAAGCTTCTGCTGCCTGTGTGTGTGATAGTCCTGCTTTTCCTCTTTATCTATTGATTTTGGGGAAGCCTCGTTCTCTTCCCCTTCTCTTTCTTTGTGAGTCGTTTCAAGAGGAGAGCCATTCCTCTCGCAAATAGCACCATTAATGACTGGAAATCCCTGTCATAAATCCTCGTTCAGCTTTTGGAATGAACAAACCATCCATCCTTTTATAAAGAATGTAAAGAAAAGGGGAGGAAAAAGATCATTATGAACAAGTAGGCAGGCAATTTCTCCTCTCTAACCCTTCCAACTTTACTTCCAGAAATGTTAAATATCCAGAAATGTTTGGAAGAGCCAGCTTTAAGGCTGCGCAGGAGTCTCCACAAATCCAGCTCTTGGATAACAAAAAAATATTCCAGTCTTTTTCAGTGGAATATTTTTTTGTTAAAAAACAATTTTTTTCTTATTTTTTTGTTTGTTAGATTGGATAAAACACGGACGCGTTCAATAAGGGCTGAAAAATAATAGGGGCTTCCAAGTAATGGAAATTCTGTCCAATCCTAGCCTTGCTGGGGTGTGGCCAGGGTTTCATATCAGCCAATGGCGTGCCAAGGATCCCAAGGAGCGAGCCAATCACAATGCAGGAAAACTAATAAGGCTTTCCTGAACTTCCCAAATAGCTAACATTACTTTTACGGCAGCCTTAATCTTTAATATTTTTGAGCGTGTGGATCCTTGAAGCTTAACATTACTACCCCTCCCCCAACCTTTTACAATATCCGACCTTTAAAAAAGGAATAGTCACGGTATTCTTTCTGAATAGTCACACTATTCTTTCTGAATAGTTACACTATTCTTTCTGACTAGACGTGTGTCAGTGAACCCCTTTCAAATAATTTATTGCATATAAATTGCAAGAATATGGTGGCTGGGAATTTCTCTTCTCCACTAGTCAGAATTTCCAATTTCTTTTTCCCTCTTTTTCATGGAAAATTTTTCGTAGAAAAGGACGATGCATCGATCAGGCTTGGTTGCTATGGCAACTTGGCCATTTGGGAGGGGACTGGGGGTATAAGAGAAGACTAGGGGGTTGCTACATTAGGGAGGGACAGGAGGTTGAGAAAAGGGAACCAAGACCAATTTGATCCTGGCTCCAGAAATTGGATCTCAACTTCATCTCCTCACTGCTGGGGGGAAAGAGCCGCTTGAGGATGTAAAAGAGCCAAAGGGGTGGAAAGAGGAAGAGCCACGCACAAAGGTTGAATGCCTCAGGCTAGAAATAAGGGATAGACTTCAAAGTCTGCCTCTCGCGATACCATTTTACTTCAAGATCTTTTGGCAGTCCTCGAAGTGTAAGGAGCTTTCGGAAGCGTTTTTTTTAAACAATTGAATTCCAGACTCAGACTCGATCCTTCTTACTTTACCCTTCGATCTCAACTAGGCCCTTCTTTCCCTTGCTATGGCCATTCTTCCCTTCGCCCTGGCTCTCCACAGTAAGCTCCCTCCTCACCCCTTATGTCGATATCTCATCAGAATAGGAAGGGCTCGAGAGCCGTCTAAAGCTCCCACTGACTGTCTATTCTGATCTTTAGCTTCCCTTCGCGGGCTACAGTCGAGAGAAGAGCAGCCCTTTGTTTGATTTGATACCGAAAGCCTTGTTTATAACACTGTAGTTTTAAAGACTTTGAAAGTTCTTTTTTAGACTTTCGAGTAAAAACTTGATATTAGTTGGTACAGTGTCAGTATCACTGAGAATTTTTACAAGATCTCGCTCCTATTTTGTTCTCTCTCTCTCTCTCTCTCTCTCTCTCTCCTCTCTCTCTCTCTCTCTCTCTCTCTCTCTCTCTCTCTCTCTCTCTCTCTCTCTCTCTCTCTCATATTAAGTTTTTATTGTTGAAATGAAGTTTTCCTCTTCATAACAGTCATTGTAATTGTAAGATATATATGTGTGTGTGTGTGTGTGTGTGTGTGTGTGTGTGTGGGGGGGGGGGGTTACGTAAGGAAATTTAAAGAAATTTTTGAGATCCTTAGTACTTTCAAGTGTATTGCTTATCTTCAGATGAATCTGATTTTTACAAATGAATGAAATATATATATATATATATATATATATATATATATATATATATATATATATATATATATATATACGTTTTTTCCGGTTTTACGTCACGGATTCCCTTTTCAACGAAGGGCTAGGACGGTTGCCCTCTTGCGAAGGACTTGTTTTGGAGATGTAATCGTTACCCCGAGTGCATGCCCTCGCTAACCTCAGACCGTGACGGGGCGCGAACCCTCGACCTGACGCCTCAGAGTCGCGGACGCTACCAATTGATATATATATATATATATATATATATATATATATATATATATTATATATATATATATATATATATATATATATATATATATATATATTCCGGTTTTACGTCACGGACTCCCTTTCCAACCAAGGGCTAGGACGGTTGCCTTCTTGCGAAGGACTTGTTTTGGCAGATGTAATCGTTACCCTCAGTCCGTGACTGGGCGCGAACCCTCGACCTGCCGCCTCAGAGTCGCAGACGCTACCATTTTGCCACGGAGACTACATATATATAACCATTCACATTACAAAATTCACGTGTCTCGTGAAATAGCAACACACACACACACACACACACACACATATATATATATATATATATATATATATATATATATATATATATATATATATATATATATATATATATATATATATATAGACAAAATTAATGTAATATCTTTGTACGATTTTGTCTTTCGTATTTTATTATTATTATTATTATTATTATTATTATTATTATTATTATTAGTATTGATTATGTTACTAAGAATAACGTAGAAATCCTCTTTAAATAGATTTGTTTTTCTATTATCATAAAAATCGTATATTTTCCAATGCTCATTCGCACGGGTACATCACTCAGACTTTTTCCATTGTGAAGAAAGGTGTTCGATTTTCACAATTTTTCTAATATAATGTAGGACCTAGTTTTGTTGAACGTTATTAGATTTGAAAATAAATGAATTATTATTTTACAATCTGAAAAAAAAATGGAAAGTAAGGTGCATTACTAAAAAAGGGATTTTTAAAAATTTTTTTAGTCACCTCACTTTAGTGGCAAACTTATAAAATGAATCCTGCTGTTTTCTGTATATGGTCTCTTTTTCCAATATTAGGCGAGATTTTCTGTAATACGACCTTCATTATTTTGATGTACTGAGTCGAGCTTCTCTGATTAAAAGTGCTCTGTATACTGACTGATCAAGAGAGATTGAAGTGGGTTTTTTCTTTCAGTTCTTGAGCATTATTCCCGTCTTTATCCTCATAGGTTAGGCTATTGGCGGTGACTTGAATTGATGGAGACATGTTCCCCCTGCTGATGATACTGATATGCTGGAGAAAAGTTTAACGAATTCTCAGAGTGATCAGTATGTTGGTAGATAGGCTAAGTCTACGTGTTGTTCATGTTAATAATGATGATAAGAATAATTAGTGTATATTAATTTTGTGTGTGAAAGGAATAAATTTGTTTTGGTACATTAACGCTTGTAGAGACTTCAAGTTCTTGTGTACAGGATTTATATCACAGAGTGGACTATGTTGACGTAATTAAGAAATTTTGGTGGACTCGAAACATTTTGTTAGAGTTAAGGGACGGTATTTTTTTTTTTAATTATTATTACTGTAGTTTTGAGATGTTGAAACTAACAGTTGATAGCAATTGTTCTGTCCTTGTGTGTCGTATCTCAGTTTTTCTTATGCATTACTCATCTGAAATCTTGTTTTCCGTCTCACTAAGTGCCGTGCCTCTCAGGTTTTGATTCTCTTGACTTAACACCTTAAACACATGATGTTATCCTTATAAAATTTTAATAACTTAGTTTTACTTGTTTTGTTAAGTGTAGTTCTTGTCTTTATTGTAAATCCATTTTTTAAAGGATACGACGTAAATTTTTGTTTTGTCAGACATAGTGGAACATATATGTTTGTATATTTTAATTCTTGTTTTTAGCGTTCATTTAAGATCATCATGCGATTTTTTCAAGTCATTGAGCATAATCATTCATTTTGCCGAGGACCTGGTAATATATCCATATCAGATATAACTTACAGAACATAAATCTATAGTTCGTCAACCCTAACCTGGCCTGAGGACCACGCCTCCTTACTAGAAGTACAAAAAAATCTGTTTAGTTTACAGGATGTCATTTTACTATTTTCTATATGAAATGTGTGCGAAGTCCACAAGTCAAGGAATGTCTTTGCCGTTGTTGGACTACGTAATTTATATCGTATTATGTGAAGCACAGATTAATCCTAGATATGAAAGGAACGGAAATCCTCAGCCAGATTACTTTGGACTTCCTATAGATTTCTGCAGTTGCTCACTAAGCTATCGTGTTAAATGTACAGTCGATTACAGACGTCTTCCACCACTCTTCTTGTGACCTTTCCATGACTTTGTGATTTAAGGCAACAAGGTTCATGCTGTTGTAACACGTTATGAGAATCAGCCATTAACAATAGCCGCCAACTTAACGTTCTCTTAATTGCTCCAGACAGCAAGGCTGCTAGAAGAGTTTTGAGAAGTGGAAGGTAGATAGTAGGTTCCAGATTCTTGGAAAGTGACGAAAGTCTCCAATAGAGTAAGAGAGAAAGAACGCGGGAGAGAAATCATTTGATATACCGTGTGTGTGTATTTTTTCAGATATTCAACCAAAGTTGACGTAGATCGATCATATGCGCTACTTCCCCACCCCCATTTTCATCTTACCTGGAGAACCACTCTTCACAAATCCAAGGTATTAACCATCATATACTACTGCTATTTCTACTACTATTACCACTACTACTGCTATTACTATTCTAGCAAAAAACATGACCCTAAGACTTTTACGGCAAAAGTCACTTTTGGGCATACATACTAGCACGTATGAAAATGTTTTCGTGCACTGCTCGTTTCACACGAATATATGAACCACACGAAAACTTGTCCACGCTCGTTCACAAATAGCGGTCATGAGTAGTCACCGTAAGTCTATCTTGTCCCTCCCTAGCATGTTTGTGATGTCTTCTTTCTTCTCATTTTTTTTCCCTCCAAATCATTCTAAAATCACGCATTGTGTGGGACATCATTTGAGGTTACATAATTCGTAAAGTATGACGAAATATATCACAGTTTTGACAGTAAAATATAGTTTATTATTATTATTATTATTATTATTATTATTATTATTATTATTATTGCACTAGTTATAAACCTCCGTTGATTGAAACTGGTTTGCACATATTATTATTATTATTATTATTATTATTATTATTATTATTATTATTATTATTATTATTTGTAACCCCCCAGTTGATGGAGACTGGTCGCCATATATATATATATATATATATATATATATATATATATATATATATATATATATATATATATATATATATATATATATATATATATATATATATATATATATATATATATATATATCCTTTACCATAGTGAAAAAATTATGAATACATTGAAAATTT
Source organism: Halocaridina rubra (assembly GCA_037179515.1). Lineage (NCBI taxonomy): Eukaryota > Metazoa > Arthropoda > Malacostraca > Decapoda > Atyidae > Halocaridina > Halocaridina rubra. The sequence goes on from JAXCGZ010018877.1 coordinate 64,084, forward strand.
ACTTTTACATTGAATGTCTACACATACTTGGAAAAGGTTAATGAAATGTATTAATGACAAAACCTCTGCTTTTTTTTTTTTTTTTAATACGTCTATGTAGAATGAAGTAACATCAACATTAGAGCTCCAACAGTGAAAATAAATGTTATACTGAAGGCATTTTAAATTCAAGAAATATTAACTTACATCATGTGGTAAGGTAAGGAGTGAAGATTAGAGCAATTTCTATCGGTTTGAAAATAGATTAAGCATAAAATTTGACTTCCATTTACTCTGGCTATTAATACAAAGTTTATATGACACCGTGAGGTGTATTTTAGAATATTTTAATAAAATGAATTGATGGGTGCAGAGTGGGGAAACCTAGCCCGGGAACAGCGCCCCCCTTGGAAAATGGGCCTATTTTACGATACTCTATTTTGATTATGATTTTTGCACCAAATTACCCTTGATCGCTTGAATAGTGGCACTTTATTAAAACGCATATTCTTTGATTTTGTGAATTGAACACAAATATGAAGAATTCGATAATTACACATATTTTATATATTATTTTTATCTTGCTTCCTAGCTATTAACTGTACATAATTAATTTCATCGGTGTGAACGAATAGCCTCATTGGTTGTGCGTCCCCATTTGCTTATGCTATAGCATATCTTTCGTATTCAGGGAGACTGTGACGCAATAATAATAATAATATTGGTGTTACTTGTATGCAGGAAGTTAACAAGTATCATAATGTTAGAAAGGTTATTCACTTAAGGTAGCGGTGGCACTTGCCAAAACCAAAGGCCTTTTCTAGAAGGCACCTTCCTAGCCCTTCGTAGAAAAGGGAGTCTGTGACGTAAAACCGATCACGTCACAATCGATATTATAATAACATTCAGTATTTTTATGTAGGCAATTACAATATGATATCTGCTGAAATTATCACACCACGAGATGCTATGGCCTACTATTATTGCATGTTTCTCACGTATAATTTATTAATTTTAAATAATAATAATAAAACCAGAGTATATACATAAGAACAATATTGCATCGCAGCATAACCTCTTGCGAGAATGATGTTTGTTTTAAATAATAATAATAATAATATGGCGTTGCTGCATGAATTTTCCGTGTATCCTCCCCTATTCCCACCATTTCCTCTCAGTTCGTTTGTAGGGCATAAAATTATTTGAAATATTTAGATAAATTTCTTCGTAGAATTTTTTTTTTACTCATGATAAAATCGATATTTAATTTTAACATAATTTTTCTGCGTTTTTGTGTTTACAAAACATAGAAATGTGTTTACTTTGATTAGCACGTTTTAGCGATATTTTTTTATTTTTTTATTGTTACTGATGTCATTTGGTATTTGTAATCCAGCTTTGTTTTTGTTGTATTATTTGCATGTTTGTCTGTCTGTCTGCCGTAGTATTTGTTGATACGGGGATTGATTTTTTGCACATTGTTTTTTTGAGTGATTTTATTTAATCATGTGATTACAGCCAACATTATTGTTACTTGATTTCATGTTTGTGATTCGATTTTTTGTTTTTGTGTAATTGTGTATTCTATTTGCAGAATCTTTCAATTTTCTGCCACAGTGTTGCGATCATACGTGTTTGTAAAAAAATATTCATTAAGAATTGGGACCTGAAATTTTTATAGGTCCAGAATCTTCAATTAGGTTAAGTTAGGTTAAGTTATTAGTTATGTAATGTAATATTTTCTGTTAAGTCAGGTCTCAGTTCTTCTCGTTGAAATGTACAGGCGGGCTTAGGGCATTTTTTTTTTAAATTTTAAATGTGTATGCGTTCGAAGGTTCATACATATATCAATGTATCATTTCATCATGTATCTGCTTTATATGTTTAAATTATTGATCCATACCGAGTCGTAAATACTTCTACCCTCATAAAACATGCTGTATGTATAATTTCTCAATCCATCTAGTCGTAAATACATACATCCACCTATCAGCATCGTGAAACTGCCGTTTAAATATCCATGATCCATCTCGTAGGTTTAAGTTCTCTATCCATCTCGTGTCATAAATGCATCCATCCACGTATTGAAACTCCCTAAGTTTCTATATCCATATTGTATGTATTTATCTATCCATCTCCATCCATGCTTCCATCTACATCATGTGTAGCAAGCGAAGCTCGAGTCTTCAGCCATCGAAAGCTATCCACCTCGTACACCCGCGTGGAGATGGATACAGTGTAGTGTAAGGTGGAAGTGCGGGTGAGAGATTCAGGCGTGATATCACCTTTATGTATTGCGAACTTACGGTTGAACTTTCATTGCTCTTTGTAGCGATGGATAAGACCTTGCAATTCCTTTTACGTTGCCACATATTGTTTTTGTTCTAGTGCATTGCTCTCTTTATCTACAAAATATACACATTAATATAGGTTAAATTTATTATATATTTCATGAAAAAAGACTATGATTAACCGTGGTATAGAATGACAAAATTTAATTGATTTTGCATTTGAGCGGATCGAGTAGCCTGAAACACTGTTAGATTCCTCAATTTATCTCCCAGTGGGTGAAATGGAGTTACCGTAGAGACTCCATCAACCGACAGGGGAAGTGGATTTAGGTGTAAGGGATAATGGGTATCTCAAGAGATGGTGGAGTATATGGGGGGAATAATGATTACACACACACACACACACACACACACACACACACACACACACACATATATATATATAGTCACCGTGACTCAAGCGGTAGCGTCCGCAACTCTGAGGCGTCAGGTCGAGGGTTCGCGCCCCGTCACGGTCTGAGGTTAGCAATGGCATGCACTCAGGGTAACGATTACAGCTGCCAAAATAAGTCCTTCGCAAGAAGGCAACCGTCCTAGCCCTTGGTAGAAAAGGGAGTCCGTGACGTAAAACCGGAACGAACGTATATATATATATATATATATATATATATATATATATATATATATATATATATATATATGGTAAGAAAAAAGTCCATTAAATAAAACAACGAAAATATATTTGAAGTACTTTTTAATTTCGTGACGTATCTGGCCACCTTCTCCAGGTACAGTGACAAAAGATACATCTAGCAAATAAAGAACACATGAAAAGGAGAAAAACCTGCCCCACAAGGGAATTTACAAGGGATGAAGAGATACCAGTCATAATTAGCAGCCGGGGTCAGTCGGTAATCCCCACAAACTGGCCGCCAAAGGAAATAACATAAAATTGCGTGAAAAAAAATAATAATAGTAATAAAAATAATGACAAATAAATAAATAAAAAAAATTGGAGGCCCTATTTACATAAAATAAATACAGAATATATATATATATATATATATATATATATATATATATATATATATATATATATATATATATATATATATATATATATATATATATATATATATATATATATATATATATATGGAAGGGAAAGCCCATTAAATAAAACAACGAAAAAGAAATATATATATATATATATAAAGTACTTATTAATTTCTTGACCTAGACTGGTCACCTTCTCAAAGTACAGTTGTACATTGAGAAGGTGACCAGTTTAGATCACGAAATTAATAAGTACTTTATATATATATATATATATATATATATATATATATATATATATATATATATATATTTTGTTTTGTTTTATTTCATTTAATGGGCTTTTTCTTCCATTTTAGACTGTATGTTAACAGTTCAGTGTTATATATATATATATATATATATATATATATATATATATATATATATATATATATATATATATATATATATATATATATATATATGAATAATTTCTACCCTGACCGGGACTTGAATCTAGGACACAATTACTGTGCCAAGACGCTACCAACTACACCACAGAAGGTCTAAAAGGGAAACAAACCTTACAGCTATAAGGTTTGTTTCCCTTTTAGACATTCTGTGGTGTAGTTGGTAGTGCCTTGGTACAGTAATTATGTGTCCTAGGTTCAAGTTCCGGTAGGGGTAAAAATTATTCATGTTTTCACATACGGTAATGTGCTTATTTGATCATTGTTGGTCCCAATTAAGATTGAGATATGAATTAAATGGGAAAAGAAAGCCACTAGTGAGGTTGAGGGAAACTGTAATATGAACAGAGTGGCATTCAGATAGAATGCGTTCATTCTTAGTATAGCAAGTATAGCTGTAAGGTTTGTTTCCTTTTTAGACCTTTTGTGGTGTAGTTGGTAGCGCCTTGGCACAGTAGCTATGTGTCCTAGGTTCAAGTCTTAGTCGGGGTAAAAAATATTCATGTTGTCACATATGGTAATGTGCTTATTTGATCATTGTTGGTCCCAAATGAGATTGACATTTTAATGCTAAAACGAAGCTACTAGTGAGGTTGGGGGAAACTAATATGAACAGAGTGGCTTTCAGATAGAATGCATTCATTCCTAGTATAGCAGATATAGCTGTAAGGTTTGTTTCCCTTTTAGACCTTCTGTGGTGTTGTTGGTAGTGCCTTGGCACAGTATGTGTCCTTGGTTCAAGTCCTGGTTGGGGTAATAATTATTTATGTTTTCTCATAGAATCGCTACATAATTAAATTGAAAGAATTTTGTTTTGAGAACCTTAGTACATTGTACTTTAAAGTGTGTTAATTATATTCAGAGGAATCTGAGCATACAAATGAAGTGATATATATATATATATATATATATATATATATATATATATATATATATATATATATATATATATATATATATATATATATATATATATATATATATATATATATATATATATATATATATATATAAGGTATTGGAGAAAACTGCTAAATATATGCAGGCCTTGAAGAAAGACTGTGCATCGAATATCCCAGTTGAAGAGTTGCATTCCTCTCGTCCAGAATTGATTCTTTGACACAGTTTTCTTGAAGACTTGGAGTTCGAGCTTTTGAAGGTTTCAAGCCTCCATAGTCAGGAAAGAGAAGAAGCAATGGTAAATGACACCCTCTTGGAAATCACGATGAGGAATGCTACTCTTGAACTGGGATATTCGATGCACAGTCTTTCTTCAAGGCCTGCATATATTTAGCAGTTTTCTCCGTTGCCTTTCATGGATACTAAATATCAGGAGATTTCCTTCCTTCCATTCGTATTTACGGATTCCTAGGACAGGCACCGAGGAATAATTAATTTTAAGTTCTGGTTGTTGAAGATTTACTCTTTGAAAACGATACTTTGCCCCCGTGGAAGCGGAGCTTCCCAACCATTGTATTTTCCAAGAGGGTTTCATTTACCATTGCTTCTTCTCTTTCCTGACGATGGAGGCTTGAAGCCTTTGAAGCTCGAACTCCAAGTCTTCAAGAAAATTGTGTCAAAGAATCAATTCTGGACGAGAAAAATGCTACTCTTCAACTGGGATATTCGATGCACAGTCTATCTTCAAGGCCTGCATATATTTAGCAGATTTCTCCAATGCCTTTAATGGATACTAAGTATCAGGAGATTTCCTTCCTTCCATTTATATATATATATATATATTATATATATATATATATATATATATATATATATATATATATATATATATATATATATATATATATATATATATATATATATATATATATATATATATATATATATATATATATATATATATATATATATATATATATATATATATATATAGTAAACAGGAAAAAACAAGAAAAAAATAGCAACTCAGCCAAGAAAAACCAGTTAATCAACCAAAGCAATACAGCTATGAAGTTTTTGTTTATGCCTTAGGCAAGGGAAAGAGTGACTCCATAATTGAGATATGGTCGATTGTGGGAGGACATGGGAAACATTAAAATTTTGTATTTTTTTATTGTTATTCTTTTTATAGTTGTCCTTATTATTGTATTTTTGTTAGCATTATTTCTATTATTATTATTATTATTATATTATTATTATTATTGTTAGAGTTAGTGTGATCTGTTTATTGTTACCAACTTTAGAAAGAAATTAATATGTTTCCCTACTCCCACAATTACCTGGATTCACTCCTTCCCTTGCCTAAGGCGTAAACAAAAGCTTTCTACCTGTATTGCTTTGGTCAGTTAACTGATTTTCTTTGACTTGCTAATTTTTCTTTTTTCCCCGTTTTCTGTATGTATATATATCGCTTCATTTGTTTGTGTAAATCAAGCCTGTAACGCCAAAGACTCCACCCCTTTCACCCTCACTGAACTGAGAAGAGTGAGTAAAAGCTCAAAGAACACAGCCCCAGGGGCAGATAGGATCACATATACCATGATCCAAAACCTCGGAACCCAGGGAGAACTCGCACTGCTTTCGCTAATCAACACCACATGGACCCAAAGAGTGAGACCAGCTTCATGGAACAGGGTGGATATCCAGTGAGCAAGACAGCTGAGAAGATGTTGCTAAACCGACTCTGCTGGAAATGCCTACCCTTCCACCACAACATGTTTGCCTATCAACCTGGAATAGGAGCAACTGAATGCATAGCATCCCTACTATCACTCTTGAATAACAAAAAAGAGATCTTCATCTTCATGGACCTAGAGAAAGCCTTTGAGCTGGCTAATGTACTTGCCATACTTTCGTCACTTGTCGACAAACAAGTCACAGGTAATCTTCTCTCCTGTGTCAAGCTGAGTCTACTGGACTGCAGTGCTTGAGTGAAAGTACAGGGACGTTACTCAACCATCAAGCAACTGGAAAATGGGACTCCTCAAGGTGGCATCCTCAGTTTCTTCTTCTTCAACTGCCTGATGAAAAAAAATCATGGACATCAAGCTGCCACCCAGGACCATGATCTTCAATTACGTCGATGATTTTGCCCTGGTGGCCAGAGGCCATGATGCCTTTGACCTTTCCCAAAGAAGCCTAACAGAGATTCACAACGTCTGCATCACCCTTGGGCTCAAGATAAATGTCCTCAAAACAAAAGCGCTTGCATCCACAGGCGAGAGCCAGATAAGAAACTGGTCATAAATAACAACCCTCTTGACTGGGTCAGCCGGCTCCAGTACTTGGGTGTTTACATTGACATTGCACTCTCCTTCGGATCCTAGATCCAGTACCTTTGCGACAGGTGCAAAATGTGCCAGTCTGTTCTATCGCACCTGTCTGGAATTTACAACGGTGCTAACATTAGTCTCCTCAGAACGTTTTAAGTACAAGCTTTACAAAGCCTTGTGGACCACGCTTGCCCTGCCCTTTGGCTTCTCTTAGAACCTCGATGGACAAAAATTGAGGTTGTACAAAACAATGTAATGCAAGTTATGCTAGGAGGCCCCATCTGGACAAAGATAATAAACCTCCAGCTGGAAACTAACCTCCTGTCTTTGAATCACATATCTCTACAGAGAATGACCTCCATCATAGCCAAAACCACTGCATCGCTCACAAGGACTTCAACTTCGCTCTAAATCAACATCCTGACTGTGGGGGTTTGTTTTAATGATGATGCTAGAGTGTTCTTAAGATTCTGTTTTACTAAGGGGACTCAAAGTACCGAGCTCGGTTAAGAGCTCACAAACAGACAGGACAGATATTTGTACTTGAACACCCCATTTTTATTACCATTAGTCGGTTAAATGAAACTCAGAATTCAACTTTCTTTTAATTTTGGAAATGCAATGACATTAAAAGAATTGAATTAAATTTCTCAAATTAAATTTTATGAAATGCTGCCTCGAATCCCGGAGGAGGTGAGTATGAGTTCGTTTCCCGGCACCACGGACGTATGCCAAGACTTTGGCCTCAACTCGATGATTACCTCTGTCACACAGGCAGAGTAGAATACAGGACACTGCAATTTCAGAAACAGAAATGACACACTGCTTATAATGGGAAACTGAAAGCATGAGCACACATATAATGAGTTTCCAATGTCATTCTACTGGATGAATATATATAGGTTATTCACAGCTAACCAGAAATATTTATGCTACCATAATAGCATACAAAACATTAATTCTTTACTGGTTTTAAAGAAAATAATATATTCACAATAAATGAAGAATAAGCAAGACAAATACAGTACTGTATGTATTCCTGATATGAAATTAATATGGTAAAACACTCTATTTAGGGTAAAGGAAGAATCTACGAGATAAATACAGTATTCATTCACTTTTAGTTATCAAGAACTTTGCAATAAAAAAAGGGGTGCAAAACCACCTTTTGAGGTATTTGCAACTTATAACTCAAAACACTTTATCCCCAACATATGAAGAATTAGCAAGATAAATACGGTATGCATTCATTAAATTATGGTTAACAAGAAATATTTGCATAGCCAACTGGGAAAAATTACCTTTTGAATATTTGCAATTTGGCTTTTTGGCAAATAGCTTTATTGACGAGTTTTTGAAGTAAAAAAAAAACACTTTATTTACGATGATAGAAAGGGGTGAAATGAAATTAGAATTTATTAGGAAGAGAGATAGATTTTTACGGGCTCATAACTAGTCTTCAGAGGATGAGATTTTCGTTTATCACATTCAGTGAAAAGAAACTTCTCAGCAATATATATCAGCTGTAATTTACAGGTTAAGGAATTAACTTTGGCATGTGAGATTCCAGTGTGGTAATCTACAAAATTTCGTGTGACTGGGAATGGAATCTGAGAATAGAAATCCATAAGATTTATCCAGTAACGAATGTAACTAATTCTCGAAAATAAACCAATTTGCTTGACCCACGAGCTTTACCATACACTATCCCTCACCTTGTTGTGCTAGATGAATTCCTTGTTGTGCTAGATGAATTCCTGTGAAGATGCCACGTAAAATATTGAAAATAAACTTAGACCACCCAGGCGAGATGTTGCCTCTGGGCAGTCTCGGCTCCAAAAGAGAGCGTCTCCTCGTTGTGCTTCGTGATGTCATCTGTAGGAGGCATTCCTAGAGCAGTAATTGGCTCTGATTTCATTTTAAGGACTATTTTAGTGGTGGTCCCTGGCAGGCAATTATAGCAGAGATGCAAGGGAGAGACAGTATTTTTAGGTGCAACAAGTGGAAGCAAATAAAATAAAACGAGAATACTAATGAAAAGTTAGGTTACTGGTTCTGTGTTTCTTAATTTTCTTGGCTCGGAGCAGGCAGAAAAATAGGGGCAGCCTTTATATTGGGGCTATACTTCTACACGTACAAGAAGAGTCAATAAGCTATATAGAATTAGCTATAAGCTAAAATACAAATTGCAAATAATCATAATCTGCGAAAGTCAAGAAGTGGGAATTATTTTATTAGTTAGAAAATAACAGTTATGTTAAAGGGAATTAATTTTTTTAGTTAGAAAATAACAGTTATGTTACTAATTTTATTTAATAAGGCATCTAACAGCCTCTGTTGACATTGAGTGAAACACTCTGTCACACTGACCTTCCTAGGAGGATCTGGGTGGCAAAGGTTAGCACCGAACTACCAACCTTAGGTGTCATGAGTGACATCCAAGCTAGGGATCTGGACACTCCTCATCCACGCTACAGATGCCCTCCACCATGGAACAATCGTCCGCTCAACATCAAGATTGAACTTCCAAACGTTCCAAAGAGCTCAGTCAACCCGAGTGTCCTCAAGGATATAAACATCGATAAAGTCCGTAATTGGAGCAGACCCAACTCCCTGACTATCTACACTGATGGCTCAGTTAATCAAGAGACTGGAGCTTCAGCTGCAGCCTTCATCACAGTAGGACTCGAGGAGTACTGATGACTTGTCTAAATCCTGCTCCTCATTCCAGACTGGGTTAGTTGCCATCCCTAAAGCCCTGCATCACATAAGTCTTCAAGAAGGAAACCATGCTCACATTCTCACAGACTCAAGGTGTGCATCACAATCCATTCAGAAGATGTACCTGAGACAATGTGAGAATCATCACAGATACCCTACCACTACCACAGGGTCATAAACACTGGCAAAACCCTCATCCTTGCCTGTATCCCCAGCCATGTTGGTATCAGAGGAAGTGAAGATGCAGACCATGTAGCCAAACAAGCCTCCCTGTGGATAGAGATTTATATATCTCTCCCCAAGCATCCTTCAGATCAACACCAAAGTCACCAGGAAACTCATCAACCTACGTCTACAAAGCTACTACCACTGCAAAAATGCTGGATCAGCCTCCACATCTTGGTACAAAGCACTTACCAATATCCAAAGCTTAAACCTCCCCAGGACTCTTCATAGAAGTACCGCAGTCAATTTCTACAGACCAAGACTGGGTTACATATGCACCTGGGAACTGAAAGATAACAATATCAAAGAGTGCACTTTCTGCCAAGAAGAAACACCAAGACCTCTCCTGCATTACATCATGGAATGTGAAGCCTTCTCAGAAGTAGGGCAGACACCCAGAGCAACAACCACCTCCTGTCAAAATTCTGATGCTCCATTAGTAGGCACAAACATACTAAGAGCAGCCATGCATCATATGGGAACCCTGCTGAACACAATCAGCCAGTACCCACCACCGAGATAAACATTAACCTCACTGCATCCAGACAATATCAAAGAGTGCACTTTCTGCCAAGGAGAAACCCCAAGACCTCTCCTGCATTACATCATGGAATGTGAAGCCTTCTCAGAAGGAGGGCAGACAACCAGAGCTACAACCACCACCTGTCAAAATTCTGATGCTCCCTTAGTAGCTGCAAACATACTAAGAGCAGCCCTGCATCATATGGGAACCCTGCTGAACACAATCAGCCAGTACCCACCACTGAGATAAACATTAACCTCACTGCATCCAACTGCACCTACAAACCTGTCCTCTCACAACGACAAGAATCATTCACCTACGGTCCTCCATGACCCATTCCACCCATCCTTGGGTGGAGATCTACCCAACAATTTTGTACTAATCAGATTCCTCTGAAGATAAGTAATCCACTAAAAAGTACAATGTACTAAGGATCTATTTAAAAAAAAAAAAAATATCCTTACGCAGCCATATCCATGAACATTTACCAAATTCACGTGTCTCTCGTGAAATAGCATCACACACACACACACACACACATATATATATATATATATATATATATATATATATATATATATATATATATATATATATATATATATATATATATATATATATATATATATATATATATATATATATATACACCTAGTTCTCAGAATATCACGGAGATAGGTTCTCAGAAGTCTCAGGTAAATGGAAAATCGCGTGAAAAAACAAGTAATTTTCCATAGGAAACAATGATAAAGGACATAGCTCGTTCCACAACCATCCATAGACACACAATACCGAAGATATAAGATAAGTAAAGCATATTTTATAAGTACAGTACATAACAAAGCAGAAAGATCTGTAGTTATTTGTATTAACATGCATATAGTGTACAGTATAAAAGATATACAGATTTACCGTACAGTAAATAAATTAATGCACTCTATTATGCCATTGGCAACAGGCTTACACTGGGACGTGCATGGTGGCCAGACATACTATACCAAAGATATAAGATAAGTAAAACATATTTCATAAGTACATAACAAAGCAGAAAGACCTGTAGTTGTTTATGATAACATGCAAATAGTGTACAGTATAAAAGATATACAGATTTACTGTACAGTAAACAAATTAATGCACTATCATGCCGTTGGCAACAGGTTACACTGGGACGTGCAAGGTGGCCAGGGTTACCAGATAAAGCGGATGTTTTTATTTTCAAATGTATGGTACATTTTAAGATATTGATTACAAGATGGTAGTACATACTGTAATTCAAATAAAAATGTACTTCATCTTTATGAAACTTGAAATAACTTACCAGCTTACAAGTATATTTTTTATATTTATCGTTTCTCTCATTCATGTATTCTGGCAACACTGAGGACAAGGATGCTTACGTTTTGTCACACTTCCGTATCAGCTAATGCACCCTCACATGCTATTTTCCTGACGATATTATATTGAAAATATGTTTGCTGTTTATTCTTAATCCTTTTTTCAGTTTTCTTCATAATATCCGATCGCATTAAGTGGTGGAAGAGGAGCAGGATGCGGAAGAACGAACCTCTTATCGGCAAACGTTTTGCTACTTCCGTATCAGCTGATGCACCCTCACACGCTATTTCCCCGACAACATTATATTGAAAATATGTTTGCTGTTTGTTCTTAATGCTTTTTTCAATTTTCTTCATAATATCCGATCGCATTACGCTTTAGAAGAGGAGAAGGATGGTAGAAAAGAGCCTCTGAGGCGGTCGATATTTTACTAAAATGAATTTTTTTTTTCTAAATTTTTTGGCATGAGCGTTATTCACGAATTTCGTATTTTTTTAGTATTATATTTTGGGGGCGTTATTGCAATTTCGCTGGTTATAAAAATGCGGAAAAAAGTAACAAGGTATATATATATATATATATATATATATATATATATATATATATATATATATATATATATATAATATATATACATACAGTGAACCCTCGCTATATCGCGGTTCACCTTTCGCGAATTCAGTGCATCATGGATATTTTTGGCGAGCAATAGAAAAAAAAAGTTACACCAGGACGGGCTAAAAAATAATAAAATAAAACAGCCTTTATCGGACCTGGGCACGAAGAACACATAAAGTAAAGAAAAACAGATGTGAAAGGATTATAAAAGATGTGTAATGAATAACCAATTCTCTGCTGGGTTATAATATACCTCTGCATTACTTTAATGATGTATATTCCAAAAATTCTTAGATATTATTATTATTTTTATTGGTAACAATAATTTTCCTTTGATGATGATTGTGGAGATTATTATTATTATTATTACGGATTTGTCATTAAACCATTATTTTTGCTATAAATAATGTAGTTTCGGTTGAATGAATAAGTTAATTAAAGATTCTCTCTCTGTCAACGTGTTTCCCCATTTATTGTCGTCTTCTTTCATTTCCTCTCATTTGATTTCTTCTTCTTCCCGTTTCTTTCTTTTCTACTTTGATGACAAATGAATGCATCCTTTTAAAGTTCCATCAGGAAATGAAGAGAGAGAGTGAATTTAAAACGGAGGGAATTTTATTATTAGATTTCTCTCTCTCTCTCTCTCTCTCTCTCTCTCTCTCTCTTTTGCTTTGTTGACTCCTCATTTCCAATTTCAGCTATGTGGCTTCCTTTAGACATTAACTTCTTTTATTTTTTATATCTTCCTTTGCTCATCTCTGTATATTTTGTCTTTCTATCTATCTAGCTGTCGTAGTTTATTATATAGTATCCTTTGCTTAGTTAGTACTCTATTATCTCTTTATACAAATATGAAACAAACTTTTTTTAGTGTACTTCTCTAATTTTCTATATAATAATAATAATAATAATATCTACTTGTAAGTCACTTTTAATTTTAGAAGAATAACCATTGTACAAAAATGGAAATAAATGTTTGTTTTTTTGTTTGCTTCCGTATCAGCTGATGCTTATTCAGGCTCAATATCTTACTCATAAAATATTTATTTACTCTCCCTATTTGGGGCTTATCTAATTTTCAAGATTATAGTATTATCACTATTCCTTGGTTCTAAACATCATTCTATCCATCGACCATGCTGCAAGAAATCTTAATGTAAATAGTGTCAGCTGAGAGAAAAAGAAAACGTATGCAATGCGTTCAAAGAAAACGTATATCGTACTGTACAGGGAAACTTAAATGAAATATATATATTCTGTACACGCTATTTCCCTGAGGATATTATATCAAAAGTTTGTTTGCTCTTAATGCTTTTTTCAATCTTCATAATTTCACATTCATATAAATTTACGATTGAACGCTGTTATTAATAAAGTAAATGGTGGTTTGTTAACTGTACAGAGAGGGTTATACAGTTAAGGTAAAAATAAATGTAAAGTACCTATGATAAATATGGTGCTCCTACTTTGCGGTTTTTCACCTATTGCAGCGGGTCCCGGAACTGAACCCCCGCAATAAATGAGGGAGCACTGTATATATATATATATATATATATATATATATATATATATATATATATATATATATATATACACACACCTTGTTCTCAGAATAACGCGAAGATAGGTTCTCTGAAGTGTCGGGTAAATGGAATATCATTGTTTCCATGGGAAACAATGATAAAGGGCATACATACGTTCCAAACCTTACATAGACACACTATGCCAAAGATACAAGATAAGTAAAAACATATTTTATAACTACATAACAAAGCAGAAAGCCCTATATCTATTTTTAAGAGTATACAAAAGATATTCAGATATACTGTACAGCAAGAAATTAACATACTGTACTGTACTCTATTATGCGGTGGGCAACAGTCATACACTACACTGGTATGTGCATGGTAGTGGTGAGCACGTAACTTAAACGGTAGAAGAGGAGGAGGATGCAGGAGAACGAACCTCTATCTGCAAATGTAAACAAACATATAATAAAAATTATAAATAACCAAAGGATGACTAAAAAGCGAAAAAAAAAAAAAAAATTATGAATGCCTAAATGTAAAACACATTCTACTCACTCTATAGGTGCGCAACAGGTAAGGGCCGAGCGTGGTGGCGGTGAGTACGTGACGTCGGCGGTAGCGGAAGAGGAGGGGGATCCGTTAGAACGAACCCCATCTGCAAACATAAAGATAAACACAATTAATAAAAGCAAGACTAAAAACTAAAGAAAAATTCATTATGCAATGCCTAAATGTAAAACACATTCTACTCACTCTATAGGTGTACAACAGGTAAGGGCCGAGCGTGGTGGCGGTGAGCACGTGATGTTAGCGGTAGCAGAAGAGGAGGGGGAAGCGTTAGAACGAACCCCATCTGCAAACGTAAACAAAGATAAAATAAACACAACAAAAGGAAGACTAAAGAACTAAAAAAAAAATTCATTATGCATTACCTGAATTACTGTAAAAAAAAAAAAAAACACATTCTACTCTATAATATGATGAGCAACAGGCATGGGACATGCATAGTGGCGGTGAGCACGTGACCTCAGCGGTATAAGAAGAGGAGAAGAAACTCCTATCTGCCAAACGTAAGAAACAACAAAAGCAAGACTAGAAAACCAGATTATTTCATTATGTAATGCCTGAATTACTGTAACAAAAAAAAATATAAAACACATTCTACTCATTTTATATAAAAAGATAACACACATTCTAGTCACTCTTATTATACTGTGACCAACAGGTATGGGATGCGCGTGGTGGCAGTGAGCACCTGACATAAGCGGTATTAAAAGAGGAGAACGAACCTCTGTCTGCCAAATGTAGGCAACAATTAACAAAAGCAAGACTAGGAAACTAAATTTTTTCATTATGCAACTAGCCATCATGTTATAGTATAGGTGTACAGTTATCTGTAAAATTTAAAAGAACTGAAAACACAGACAGTTATAACAAGAGATATATCCATGCACAGTGGATAAAATACCCTAATTTAGGGTAATCAGAGAATGATGATGAGTGATATCTACGTTGAGTATATAATAATAATCATAATAATGATAATAATAATAATAATTATAATAATAATGAATTTCATTACGTTTAGAGTACTCAATATGGATTTAGGGAAATTTTTGTCCAGATCTAGGGTAAACTAAGCTTGCACTCGTGGAAGCAGTGTCTAACACTTACCATTTTTCCCATTTTCTCCAGAATATCCGATTGACAATATGAAATCTTCTTTACCATTTTATCCATTTTCCCCATAATATCTGATTGAGAATATGAAGACTTAACCGCAGTTAAACGAAAACCAGCTTTTGCATTTTTATTTTTTCCGCATTTTCACGGATAGTGTGTACGTACATACATTCACTGATATGCACCGCCTGTTCAATGGCGACCGTACTCTCACCACTCATGACGGATCAACCCTTGCAATTTTATTTCAAGAATTATTGCCTTTCTGCCTCTTATGGGAGTAGAAGCACTTAAACAGTCTTTTCCTGGGCATTTACTGGCAATGATAGTACAATATATAATCTTTAAAATATAAAAGAACTGAAAACACAAACCGTAACATTCACTAAAATGCAACGCAGTTTCATTGGCGACCGTACTCTCACCACTTTCATGACGGCTCAACCCTTGCAATTTTATTTCAAGAATTATTGCCTTTCTGCCTCTTTTGGGAGTGGAAGCACTTATACAGTCTTTTCCTGGCCATGATAGTACACAATGTATAATCTTTAAAATATAAAAGAACTGAAAACACAAACCGTAACATTCACTGAAATGCAAAGCCTGTTCAATGGCGACCATACTCTCACCACTCATGACAGCTCAACCCTTGCAATTTTATTTCAAGAATTATTGCCTTTCTGCCTCTTTTGGGAGTAGAAGCACTTACACAGTCTTTTTCTGGGTGTTTACTGGCCATGACAGTACAATATATAATCTTTAAAATATAAAAGAACTGAAAACACAAACTGTAACATACACTGAGATTATCGCCGGATTAATGGGGACCTAACTCTCGCCACTCCCATAACGGCCCAAATCTTGCAATTTTATTTCAAGAATTATGGCCTTTCTGCCTCTTTTGGGAGTAGAAGCACTTATACAGTCTTTTCCTGGACGTCTACTGGCCATGATAGTATGTACAATATATAATCTTTAAAATATAAAAGAACTGAAAACACAAACCGTAACAATCACTGAGATGCATCGCCAGTTTAATGGCGACCATACACTCACAACGGCTGAACACTTGCAATTTTATTTCAAGAATTAGTGCCTTTCTCGCTCTTTTGGGAGTAGAAGCACTTACACAGTCTTTTCCTATGCTTTTACTGGCCATGATAGTACAATATTAATCTTTAAAATATGAAAGAACTGAAAATACAAACGTAACACAAACACAGAACACTAAATATATCCACGCACTATACTGGGTAACGACACACTGATGGCAGCGTGGCGGTAAAAGCGTCCGCAGTCGCTTATTCACGAAAATAAACAAAAAGTAAAAATTCTTTTTGGCGGGTGTTATTTGCGAAATTGTATTTTTTTACTATTATTTTTTGGGGGCGTTATTACAATTTCCCGGATAAAAAAAGAGTGTATAAAAGGAACAAGGTATATATATATATATATATATATATATATATATATATATATATATATATATATATATATATATATATATATATATATATATATACACAGTGTTCCTTCAATTATTGTGAAGGTTCGGTTCCGGGACCCGGCGCGAGACAGGAAAATTGCGGAGTAGGATCACCCTATATGTACATGGATATTTTAATTTATTTTTACGTTTACACCGTATAAACTGTATAAACCCTCCATGTACTGTTAACAAACCACCCTTTACTTCATAAATAACAGCATGCAAGTGTAAATTTATATGGCATACTCATGTACATAGGTATTTTACAACTATTTTTACGTTTACTGTATAAACCCTCCCTGCACTGTTAAAAAACCACCCTTTACTTTATAAATAACAGTGTGTAACGTAAATTTATATGTACGTGATAGGTAAACTTACCGTGAATGAGGTGGTAATGAGTTTGTAGACGCCAGAGGAAATTATTCCGCAGCCAATAACAGCTTTACGGCTGTTATTCATTGAGGCCAAAATAGCGGCCGACATCCGTAAACCTTTTTCCTTCTTTCAACATATCTAAGAGTTTCACCTTATCTGTTATGGTTAACATTTTCCTTTGCCGCTTAGGCTCACTACAAAAAGCTTAGAAGATGAAGGATGCTTGGGAGGCATCGCAAAGGTTAAAATATGCGAGTAAAAAAATCACAAGCAAAACGTATTAATAAGCACAACGTGAATGACGCACACGTGAGTTAGACTGAACGAGTGAAACGAGACAATGGAAGATGGTGCAAGCCTTTGTCCGAAACGCTGATAGCGGTATCGTATTTTACATGGTGCAATACTGTTAGTATTTATGTTTTTTACTATTTTTTACTGTCTTATTATTCTTAGGCTAAGAAATACGTTTTTTTTTAATCAATAAAATCATAAAACTACTGGAAATATAAATATATATGCTAGCTCACGTAGCTGCGACCCCAATACATTGTGCGCTATCGGACACTATTTCACATGATGCAATACTGTGTTATATTGTATATCTAAATTTATGTTTTTTACTATTTTTTACTGTTTTATTATTCGTAGGCTGGGAAATATTTTTTTTTTATCAATTAGATAATGAAATGTTTTTTTTTCACTAAAAAAATGAAAATACTAAAATTGTTTATTTTTTTAATATTTTAATATTTTTGCATATTAAAAAAAAAAAAAATCGCGAACTAAGAAACGCGATACAGTGAAGGATCACTGTATATATATATATATATATATATATATATATATATATATATATATATATATATATATATATATATATATATATATATACACACACCTTGTTTGCTTTTTCCGTGCGTTTTTTATCCGCGAAATTGGAATAACGGCCCCTAAAAATGATAGTAAGAAAATACGAAACTCGCAAATAATGCCCATGCAAAAAATTCTAATTTTTTATTTATTTATTGTAGTAAATAATCGACCGCCGTGGGGGCACTTTTCCGCCATCCTCCTCCTCTTCTACCGCTTAATGCGATTGGATATTATGAAGATAATGGAAAAAAAAATATTATGAAGATAATGAAAAAAAAAAGCATTAAGAACAAACAACAAACAAATTTTTGATATAATATCGTCAGGGAAATAGTGTGCGAGGGTGCATCAGCTGATACGGAAGTGGCAAAACGTTTGCCGATAGAGGTTCATTCTCCCACATCCTCCTCCTTTTACTGCTTAATGCGATCGAATATTATGAAGAAAATTAAAAAAAGCATTAAGAACAAACAGCAAACAAATTTTCGATATAATATTGTCAGGGAAAATAGCGTGCAAGGGTGCATCAGCTGATACGGTAGTGGCAAAACGTTTGTGGATAGAGGTTCGTTCTCCCGCATCCTCCTCCTCTTCTACCGCTTAATACGATCAATTATTATGAAGAAAATTGAAAAAAAGCACTAAAAACAAACAACAAACAAATTTTTGATATAATATCATCTGGGAAGTAGCGTGCGAGGGTGCATCAGCTGATTCGGAAGTGGCAAAACGTTTGTGGATATAGGTTCATTCTCCCGCATCTTCCTCTTCTTCTACTGCTTAATGCGATTGAATATTATGAAGAAAACTGAAAAAAAACATTAAGAACAAACAGCAAACAAACTTTTGATATAATATCATCAGGGAGATAGCGTGTAGAGAATATATATATATTTCATTTAAGTTTCTCCGATATAAGTTTTCTTTGTAACGAATTGTATAGTTTTCTTTTTCTCTTAGCTGACTATGTTTACGTTTAGATTTCGTGCAGCACGGTCGATATGTAAAGAAGATAGAATAATGTTTATAACTAAGGAATATTAATATGTAATACTATAATCTTGAAAATAAGAGAAACCCCAAATAGAGTGGTAAATAAATATTTTATGAGTAAGATGTTGTGCCTGAATAGTGATAAGCATCAGCTCATACGGAAGCGGCAAAACGTTTGCTGATAGAGGTTTGTTCTCCCGCATCCTCTTCCTCTTCTATCGCTTAATGTGACCGAATATTATGAAGAATATTGAAAAACAGCATTAAGAACAAACAGCAGACAAACTTTCGGTATAATATCGTCAGGGATATAGCGTGGGAGGATGCATCAGCTGATACGGAGGCGGCAAAACGTTTGCATCCTCGTCCTCACCGCCACCATGCACGTCCCAGTGTATGCCTGTTTCCCACCGCATAATAGTGCATTAATTTGTTTACTGTACAGTAAATCTGTATATCTTTTATACTGTACACTATTTGCATGTTAATATAAATAACTACAGGTCTTTCTGCTTTGTTATGTACTTATAAAATATGTTTTACTTATCTTATATCTTTGGCATAGTGTGTCCGTGGACGGTTGTGGAACGAGCTATGCCCATTATCATTGTTTCTTATGGAAAATAACTCGTTAAATTACGCGAAAATTAAAATACACAGCACTTCTGAGAACCTATCTTTGCGTTATTCTAAGAACTAACTATATATATATATATATATATATATATATATATATATATATATATATATATATATATATATATATATATATATATATATATATATATATATATATATATTCAGGAAGCCTATCAGTGAAATATATATGAAATGTATCCCTATATTTTGGATCTGAAGTGGACTGCTTCTCTAGAAGTTAGGACCTCAAATATAGATCTGTATTTCATATAGTTTTTCATTGATAGGTTTTTATTTGTTGCTTTTTTTTATATCATCGGATTTGAAGGTTATCCAAAGAGAATTTTGTAAAATGAACCATATAATGGCTATATCTATGTGAAGTAGAAAAAAATATTGGCTGATAATGAAATATCTTATGAATGTAAGTAGCGCCGGCATAGCAACTGTACAGCCAAAGTTAAAGTTTATGACAATGAAGTAGTTTTCGTGTGAATTTTCACACCCATACAGCAGAAATACGCAGTCCAGAAGTCCTGTTTATCAGCAGGAGATCATACGTAAAGCTATTGACAGCATAGACTGCACAGCAAATCATTACCCGAACCGTTTAGTCCCTATCAATAAGAAACCAAAAACAAACTGTCAGTGCCCCTCAGCCCATTCCATTGAAACTCATGACATGGCAATCCCACCTTGAGCACAGATGACAGCTGATGGTGACAATTTTCTGCTCTGTGATAGTGAATCGAATGTTCAGCCTGTGCTTATTTTTATTCTTATAAGTCAGAAACATTATGTTTAAAAACATTTTTCTCCCCCAAAGTTGTGCATTATCTTAATTTGGACAGTTGTCAGGAGGCAATTCTCCTGATACCATAATTGTGTACATATTTTAGAGAAGGAGGCATCCATATGTCCTAAACATCACTTGAGTTAGCTTCCTTGATTTGCCACCTTGTTGCTAAGGAAGTTCATATTCAATTTTGAGTTATAAAAACCACACACAAACACACACACACACACACACATATATATATATATATATATATATATATATATAGAGAGAGAGAGAGAGAGAGAGAGAGAGAGAGAGAGAGAGAGAGAGAGAGAGAGAGAGAGAGAGAGAGAGAGATTGTGGAAAAATACTTGGTTTGATCGGGAAACTTTAGAAATGAAATTTCATATATATATATATATATATATATATATATATATATATATATATATATATATATATATATATATATATATCAAAGTAGTCTCCGTGGCAAAATGGTAGTGTCCGCGACTCTGAGGCGGCAGGTCGAGGTTCGCGCCCCGTCACAAACTGAGGTTAGTAAGGGCATACACTCATTGTAACAATTACAACTGCCAAATAAAGTCATTCGCAAGAAGGCAACCGTCCTAGCCCTTAGTAGAAAAGGGAGTTCGTGACGTAAAAACCGAATTATCATAATATCATACTGTAACTGTTTTGCAGTAGATGTGCCTGCAGTAGTTTGTAAGCAGAATATTACTTGTCTAATCTTCGCATGGAAAACCATTTGGGTAGTCTAGTACTGTATTTATTTTTATTTATTAGTCTGGTACGACTTACCAATCAATGCAGTGGGTATAACAGCTGTAGATTACTATAATTTGGTGTATCAAGTCTTACTTTCCTTGATAACTATCTCAATCTGCTTTGGCGTAGATAAGCCAGGTGGAAAAATTCCGCCAGTCTTGGGGTCTTTGACAGTGGTGTAGGAAGAGTCTTTGATGAAAGAGATTGAAAGGAAGT
This sequence comes from Halocaridina rubra, assembly GCA_037179515.1. Taxonomy (NCBI): domain Eukaryota; kingdom Metazoa; phylum Arthropoda; class Malacostraca; order Decapoda; family Atyidae; genus Halocaridina; species Halocaridina rubra. Next base: position 85,887 of record JAXCGZ010018877.1, read on the forward strand.
AGATTAGCTGTTCTGACAATGCTTTAAGAAATTGAATTTGATACTTATAATGGCACATTAATTTCTTTGGAAGTGTAATGAAATGCCTAGCCATGTTGAGTCAGTGGAGATTCAGAAATTTAAACTAAGAAGTGCTGTTTTTTCCTGTATGCTTACCAGTCTTCCCTTGTTTTTGATGTTTGCATTTATGTACGTGTTCTTTTATCTTTTGCTTATCCCATTTTTTTGTGTTCTTTTATCTTTTGCTTATCTCATTTTTTGTTCTTTTATCTTTTGCTTATCTCATTTTTTTGTGTCCTTTTATCTTTTGCTTATCTCACTTTTTACGTGTGCAATGGAGTGCGCCGTTTGTTATTTTCATATGCCTCACCAACTTTCTTCATGTTTTGCAAAATAACTAAGTTGCTTTATTAGACAAAATTTAATTATACTGAATATGCAAGTTGAAAAATTAATTTTAACTATGAAGGACTGTGAACCAGTACTACCCGTTTCATAGCAGTTATTTTCTCTTACAGGCAAATGATTTCTTTTGTATGGCAGTATTGCTACCTATTGAGTCTTAACTCATTGATTAGTATATTATCAATGAAATATTCTGTAATATATAGTTTCTCAAATGATTTATTCTGTCTGGCTTTATTGCTGCCCATTGAGTGTTGATTTATTGATTAGTATGTAACCAATTAAATATTCAGCAATGTCTTTACTTTCTCTTCATACTAAAACTTTATTTTGGCATCAAAACCGTATTAGTATTGTATGAGTGGAGTCGATTTATTTATACTTTGCAAAGTATTAAAGAAATAGTATTTAATCACAGAAGTTATCATTCAGAAAAAATGCATACAATTAAAACAGTTCCAACCTTAGATGCTTGCGAACTTAGTCTGTGGAAGGTTATTTTATATCACATTTTATTGACTTTATATTTTTAATGTTCTGTATATCACAAATAGAATATGAGGATTATAGAGTTTGTTGTTTTATGTGTCGCTGTTAGTCCCCATTCAGATGGGGATGGACACGTATGCTGCAACTGGGGAATATGCTCGGAAACTGATTTTGTCGCTTTCGAGTTGAGTGCTCTAACCACTGTGGTACCTCTATATAGTAACGTACATTATTTTTCTTAAATATGTACTCTTGGCTATTCTTCGATAAACCAGGTGTCTATTCTGTTTGCTAAATTTCAGAACTATGATGAAGATATAGCGCTTTAGTAGTTTATTTGGTCTCCTGTTGTTTAGTGAATCTCAGTATATATGGCATTTGTGGATTCCAAACATTGTATACAAATGTAGAATCATATTAAGTAGCTTCTGTCATATGTATTAAAACTGTTAGTTGAAGTGATCCTAATTATTCGTGTAGTATAAGCAGTAAAAAGAGTAAAAATGTTGAATCAATAGATCTTAGCTTAGAGCACTCATTGACTTTGTTGATATCTCCCTGACCTTAATAAATTGATTACTGTTCTCAATGGTCCTCAGTAATCTTTAATAATTGTGCATACAAGTACTTATTTTTACTTTCTCTTTCAGGTGAAGCATCGAATAGCAGCTCTGCAAGTGACTGGTCTTATTCTGACAGTGGAAATTATCTACAACAAAATAATCGGCAAGAAACAAATAAAAAAGAGGTACATAATCCACAGTTACCTTTCACTCAACATAATTTTGGCTCTTCTATAACATTACAGCCTTTGGGAGCACAACAGCAGCCTGTTGTTGGGTCGTCTATAACATTACAGCCTTTAGGAGCACAAGAGCAGCCCACTGCAGTCCAACAGCAGCCCACTGTTGGCTCTTCTATAACATTACAGCCTGTAGGAGCACAACAACAGCCCACTGCAGTCCGACAACAGCCTGCTCTTGGTTCTTCTATAACATTACAGCCTTTGGGAGCACAACAACAGCCCACTGCAGTCCAACAGTTGCCCGCTGTTAGCTCTTCTATAACATTACAGCCTTTGGGAGCACAACAGCAGCCTGCTGTTGGCTCTTCTATAACATTAAAGCCTTGGGGAGCACAACAGCAGCCTGCTGTAGCCCAACAGCAACCCAAAGTTAGCTCTTCTATAACATTACAGCCTCTGATAGCAAAGCAGCAGCCCACTGTAGTCCAACAGCATCAACGCCAGCAACCACAGTCTCCAAATCGAGAAACACCAAGTCCAGAAGCTAGAGGTGTCCAAAAACCAAAAGAACATCAACAACAATCTGGGGAGGGTATTAAGTGTTGGGAGTGTGGTGCATCATTTCAGAACGATGACCTCCTGTATGACCACGTGGCTCTCTTTCATGATGATATACCCCTTTACAGATGCCAGTCATGTACAGCTGTATTCCCTAGTCAGAACCTCCTCACTACGCACATCACTACCCGCCATCTGTTAGGTGCGTCAGTTCTTTCTATTGGACACTGGTCATCACCTTTTAAACAGGCTACAGACACACCGAAGGAAAAGTCTCCCAATCTTGCACAGCAGGCTCCTAAGCAAGAGACTGAATTAAAAGAAGAAAAATTATTTGAAAAGGAAAAACTCAAACCAAGAGGTAGACCATTTCAGAGAAGGGATTTTGGTTGTTTATATTGCCAAATAAAAAAGTTCAAGAGCATAAAAGAATTTGATGCTCATCATATTGAGCACGTGAAGCAGGCTTCTCCGAAAGTGGTTTTGCTGCAACTTGATTCTGCAGCAATACAGAACCAAATCAAAGTGGAGACGCGAAGACGAAAGAAGAGTTCTGAGCTAAAATTGAAACTTAAGATATCCAAAGTGGGCCTTGGACGAGGACGTAAGCGCAAGGAAGTTCACATCGTTAGAAACGAGGAGGGCATGAGTGAGACCCAAAAGACACCAGAAGAACAAAACAGATCGGAAGAGGAATATCAGGAGGAAGAGGAGGCAGACTCTCCAGCTGCAGATAATCCAACAGAGGAAGGGGATCAAAGTGAACACGAGAGTGAAGGGGAAAACAGTAGATTCTCTGCTGACCTACAAAGGAGCTCAGGTGGTGAGAAAGATCCTCCTACACCGTTGGGGCATGAAGACACAGATGACAGGAATGAGAGGGAGCGAGACTATGAGCAAGAGGAGCAGGATTCTCAGCGTGATAGTTCAGAAGAACAACAACAAGAAGAGGAAGAAGAAGAGGAGGAAGAACCTTCTCCACATCAGCAACAAGAGAGTGAGAATAATTATCAGAACGAAAGACAAAGTGATGAACCAAATACTGGCAATAATACCAGCGGATTTGAAACAAACTTCGGTGCACAAGAGCTTGGTTTTGGAGCAGCAGGGCCTAGTGAAGCACCTTCTTCAACCTATCAGCCTCAGTTTGAATCTTTTCAGCCAACTGATTGGTTCAATGAATACGAATCTGGGTCAAGAATAGCTGCAGCAATGGCTGGAGCTTCAACAGCTGATTCAGCTGTGGAGAACAGCTGGGGAGGTAGCTCTGATGGGTCGAATTCTGCTTATGGTACTAATGACTCTAACACAGGGAAAGAAGGAAATAGTCCCAGAGTGAATGGGAGAGCTAGTGATGAAGATGGACTGTTTAGTCAAGCTGTTTTGGGTCAAGATAACTCAGATAAAAATCGCCAGGGGAGTTTTGAACAGCTTTGCCTCAATGATTCATATTCGGGTCAGTCAGAAAATACTGATGAGGAGCAGCCTGACCAACAAAATGTTCAAGAAGACATGTCCATGGAACAACAGCAACATCAGCAAGCTTCAGGTGTTGCAAACGACTTACTGTCTGAGCTTGAATACCTAAATAACAGTGGTCAGCCTTCACAAGGATGCATGGAGGGTTCTCCTCACAGTGGAGGGCCCTCTCCTCATAGTGGTGGACCAGGGACACCGGGTCATCTTAGTTCCAGAGGTTCAAATTCAGGCACACCAACTTCATCTGGTGGCCATCCAACTCCTCCACCAGCCGATACCTCTTTTAGAGCTCTCGCAACAAGTCCCATGACCAGTCCTACACAATCTACTTCTCCTGCTAATCTCCAGGGTCAGTCACCTCCTGCTACTTCACCTTTACAGCAAAGTGGGGACCAGCAGCAGCAGCAGCCAGGTGTACCTAGGCTCACCATTGCTAATAACTTGATGGCACCCACCACAAGTGATCAGTTGTCACCAACAACTAGTAGTCAAGGTAGTGTTGGAGGAATGATGTCAAGGTATAGTAATCAGTGGCCACAGGGTACAGGATACTCTGGTTCTGCTGGTTATGGAAATATGTCTGGATCTAACATGTCAAATTCAAACATGGCTGGAACTTTGCGAGCACCACTGCCGCCTACTGTTGGTATGCCATATAGACCTAGCCCTCCTGCTCGAGTTCGTGGCCGTCCACCTCTTATGGGGCAAATTGGACGCCCCCCTTTGCATCAGGGGTCTTTGCTGCAACCTCCCCGAGGTCCTGGCAGACCTCCTGCATCATCAATACTTCCACCTCCTTTGATGCCAGCTCCTGGAGGAAGAGGAGGAATGATGCCCCCATTGCAGCGTATGCACCAAGGAATGTATCAAGGACAGAGACAAGGTGGACCACAACAACAAAGTGTACCAGGTAAAAGACCCCTGGTTGGTGCGAGTCATTCACCCAGTAAGAGTGCTAGACGTGAAGACATAAATGTGCCATCACGACAGAAAGACAATGAATGTCAGATTATAGCAGTTGCTAATAGAGCTGATGGGCTACCAGTCATTGCCAATGTTCAGGGAGGGTCAGGGTCTGGTCAGCGTGCTTCGTCCACCCCAACTTCGGAATCCACTATTAATTTGAGTGATTCTATCACACTGAGTGTTCGATCTTCAGCTGGTGAGAAACAGTCACAGAGAGGGGAAAGGGGTGGAGATGCAGGGACAGTTGCTAACTTGTTAGCATCTCGTGGTATTACTGTTACTCCAGCTGCTGGAGAGAAACAGGATGGTGGAGGACGTGACGACAGGCGCTTACCTACTGCTCAAGAACTTAATTTGTCGTCTGCCATTTCAGTCCATCCACCAACTCAAAGAGAACGTGAAGCAGTCAGGGAAAGGGACAGGGATGGCTTTGCTGTACCACAGGCCCCTGTAAGAGGAGTATCTAGTAATAATGTCGAGCGTCCACCGCGTCCCCCGACAGTAGATCTAACGCAGGACGTGCCTTCCTCAGGTTCGCACGGCACCCGTCACCACTGCAGTCAGTGCGATCGCACTTTTCCAACGGCTAGCTTACTTGCCGATCATAGTCGTGTTCACCAACAGCAACAGCAGTCCCGCATGCCATACAAATGTCATTTATGCACTGCTGGCTTTTCTTCTCAGAAAGGCCAACAGCATCATTATCAACAATTCCACCAACTGCATTTGTCTGCGGGTGATATTGCAATACCATTAGTTGACTTACGCAATCCTGTAAATGTACAGCGTATGGCTGCTCTTGGTATTCGATCATTCCTTCCTTTGTCAAATTTACAAAATCGAGGTGCTGGGGGAGTTGTTGGTGTTCCTATTTTGACACTAGAAAATTTGAGAAATGGACATATGACATTACAGCAGTGGGGTGTAAGTGATGTCCTCACTCTTGGACCTGCAAAAACATTGAATATGCCAAGGTAATTACTAGGACTAGAGAACTTCTTGACTATATCCCTTGCTACCTGGTGCAGTAAGTTCTTTTTGCCAGTGTCATTTGTTTCTAGTTGAAGTAAAATATTTATACTATTCTGGCTTAAACCAGGTCACTCAAAACTGGCATAAAAGTTTTCCTTGTAAAAGTGTACAAATTCTCTGACATGCATCCAGTGCTGGAAAAATGTGCTTATAAAGGTTCTCTCTTCTGTATGCATTCTTGCCCAGTAGAAAGTAGTAGGGTTGTGTTAATGCCTGAACAAGAGGTAAATGCTGTGTTGTTTTAATTTGTGCCAAAAGGAAAAACTTTTCTTTCCTGTTACGTACTTTATTGCACTACTTCCATTTTACTCCTTTTATTGGAAATATGCAAAGCTTAAGTATCAAAGGCAGCATTTAATTTTGTATAAGAAGTACTTCTCTAACGTTATGTTCTGTGAGTAATGGTCTATTGCTAACTGTTGTGACATAAAAATAAAATTCAGCTTATTTATCTTTACCAGACAAGCTTTTTTCTTTGTAAAATGAGTGTACAAATTTTGTATATAGTTTTATATATTTTCTATAAATGTGAAATAAATAGGATAATACTTTTCAAGTACTGTTTGGGCTATGACCTCTTTCTTCAGAAAGTTTTATTGGTGTTACTTTTTACCCTGTTAATCATCATCATACCGCATATTATACAAGTTTAGAGATTTTTATCTATTGAATATGATATGTAACCATTTGAGGACAAGTGCTTGGTATATAACGAATCTGTGACTGTTTAGGAAAGCTGTAAAATTCTGTAAATATTGTCCTTATCTCATATTATTAATATTAAAACAGTAGTACAGGTATTTACATCTGTACTGTAGAAAAAGAATACCATCACTACTGCCTACTTCCGTACAGCTCCTAACTTACAGATATGGAATAAATTTTATTACTTTGTAACACAGAATAATTTCAAAGGATGTGCATTTTGTATAGACTTGTCACTCAATATGTCTCATTATTAGGGACCAAAACAATTTTTGGATAAAGGTCACCCCATTCTGCCTCAAGATATTTTTATCGTTTTGGAAAGAATACCTGCTTGTTGAAGGAGGCTTATTTAGCTCCGTGGTGAAATGTGAATGTTTGAAGCCCACCATAGGGTGTTAGCAAGGGCATTCAGCCTTTATCCTCCAGCTCCAACATGTCTCCGTCCACCCCCATTTGAGTGGGGACTAATTGTGACACAAAACCATACTACTACTTGCTCTTGTAGAATATGGCGTAACAGTTCAAAAGAAAAAAAAATAAGATATACAGTGGTCATTCTGCATATTAGTTCTCTTAAGAAAAAGCCAAAATTCACTTAAGTACTACTGAAATTAAAACTAGATAGAGAAAGGTTACTGTCCTTATGTAAACTCTTAGTGTTAACAATAAATATATACAAAGAACAGCAGAACACATATTCAGTCTTATAAATGCTTAAGAAGAAGATCAATATACAGTATTATTTATTCTTTCATGTCAGAAGTGTGTATCACATCCAAAAAATGAGTTGCCTTAGAATAATATGTTAATGCTAAAATTGACATTTTGACAGACTAGCATAAAATATCCATAGTACAAATTGATCTACAGTTCTGAGAGCAACCACATATTTAGAAATTATTAACTCAAGATCTCGTACCCCCCAAAAATGGTAGGTGAAATTTTGATGACTCCTCAGTGTTAATTTTTTTTTTTTTTTTTTTTTTTTTTTTGGTGTGTGTGTGTGTTCTATTTACCTTACTGGTTCTCTGTTTTCTCACATACACAATGCTGTCCCCGAGTCACGTGAAGAGGAAGGAAGAAGAGGTGTGCCTTCCTCTTTTTCTTACCGCACATAATTTGCAAACAATGACTGTCGAGCCTCTTGATTGTATTTCTTTGGAAATATTTTTCATCATTAAAGATACATTCTGCACAGAGATAAAAAAAACATTTATATTTATATCTTTGTGAATGATTTATCAAATATGAATACAGTATATAATGTAGGAGTAAATTAAATATGGAAACTGAAATGTGGTAACATTAATTATATATAAAAAAGTAAAAAACTAATCAACAGAATAGGAAAATGTTAGCTTGACTGATTATACTGAAAGTGACTTAAAGAATTAAAAAAGGACTATCTGCATTCAGTCTTGCATTTTTATTTCAAATCTACAAAATATAGGATACTAGCTAAGGATTATGTGAAACCCATTATATTATTATTATTATTGGCCAAACAACAAGCAAAGTCAAATACTAAAACCCACTATAAACCAGATGGCTCCAGTAGGAGAAGCAACTTGATGAGGAAAATGATAACGGTGATAGAATAATATAAAATGGTACAACTCTGTATCGCAATACTGCCGTTATTCCACTAAAATTTTAAACCATAGATTTGAGGTGAGTACTTTGATTTTGAAAAACTAGGAAATGCAGATGTGGAACGATAGTATATGGATAGTGGATCACTGCAAACAACACCAGTGATCATACAAGCATTAAAAAATACCTGTCATACCACATATGGGAGTCTGTACAGGAGGTCCTTGACTTAAAAGAGTTCCGTTCCTGAAATATGATGTAACCCGAACTGAAGTGTTAGAACACACCTAAATAGGCACCTATGCTAATGCAGTAGTAAACTTTCTCCCCTTTCTTTGCATTTCACTGTCTAATTTCCCTTCCTTGGTGATGGCTTTCCTTTTCAAAGCATTGCCATCAGAAGAATCTGCTTTATGCTTGGGAGACATTATACAAGCCAAAAACGATAAAAAAAAAAAGCAAAAATATATGGAGATGTAACTACAAAACATCATACCTCGAGGACAGTGTAAACCGAGTGCCCCCTGTATAGGGAGGTGTGAACCCATATCCAGGTATGTAAGAGTGTATTTATATGGAAAATTTTTTATCCAACTTGAGGGAATGCTTATTTATAGTATTTTACTTATTGTGTAACGCACTGAGACTACCATTGTCAAGAATTTTAAACATCCCTTGAACATAAAAAAAAAAAAAAAAAAAAAAATGCAATCCAGACGAAGTGAGAAAAAAATTGAAAAGTCAATATTGGTGTTTCATTTGTTACTAGAGACGCTTATATGCTTTAAGAGGGGTTGTCAGAAATACAGTTAACGCAAAAATAAAATTTGTTTATGCTTTAGAAAGGCTCAGAGTGAATGTGGGAAAGAGTAACTTTGAGGTGTAGAAGAAATGAGGATGGTGCTGGATTGAATGTTATGTTGAGTGAAGAGACACGTGAGGAAGTTGATCAGTTTAAGTATTTAGGCTCGGTTATAGCTGCAAATAGTGGAGTGGAAGCAGATGTGTGTCACAGAGTGAATGAAAGATGTAAAGTGATAGGTGCGTTGAAAGGAGTGATGAAAAATAGAGGGTTGGAATTTAATGTTAAGAAAGGTTTGTTTGAGAAAGTGGTTGTAACAACTGTGATGCATTGATCAGAGTTATGGGGTATGGAAGTAAGTGAGAGACAGAAACTAAATGTGTTTCAGATGAAAGGCCTGAGGAGTAGGATTAGTGTATCTCGGGTATGAGGAGAGAATTGGCAGCCAGTGTAGATATGAATGTTCTGAGATGGCTTGGCCATGTGGAGAGGTTGGATGATGAAAGCGCTGAAAAAGGTGATGAACGTGAGTTGATGGGAGAAATGCTAGAGGGAGGCCTAGGTTTGGGTGGATGGATGGAGTAAGGAGAGCCCTGAATGATAGGAGGATGGATGTGAGGGAAGCAAGCGAGCGTGCTAGGAATAGGAATGAGTGGCGAGCGATTGTGACGCAGCTCTGATAGGCATCTGCTGTTACCACGGGGCTGCATCTTACAAAGGTAGCCTTGTGGTAGGGGCTGTAGGGGAGTTGGCATGATGAAGCGACACAGGTTGTGGAAGAGACAGGAGGATGGGCTGTGGCACTCCAGCAGTGCCATCTGAACGGTCGCTAGCTCCCTTGTCATTGCCCATAGAGCAAAGTAATCCCCGTATTGTATCTTTTTTGATGTCGGCTACCCCCCAATGGGGGAAACAGCTTAGGTAGATAGAAAAAAAAAATTTATATATATATAATATATATATATATATATATATATATATATATATATATATATATATATATATATATATATATATATATATATATATATATATATATATATATATATATATATATATATATAATAATAATACACAACTTACGAAGTCTTCTTTGTCTGTTATTTGTCCTTAGCCTGGAACTAGAATTTGATGAGGAAAGGCGTTGGACATTATCCTGCGGTTTTCTCCGTGAAGCTGGAAGTCGCCTGCCCTGTCTCCTTCCATTATTATTATCAACTTGTTTGTGAGCAAACATTGTTTCATCAAGAACACTGTCTGTATTAGAAGTGGGAGAAAAGGCAATGGCATGTACTTGTCGGATTTTGTAAATATCATCAACCCACAGAACTCCATGTAAAGTTATATAATCCAGTAAATCGTTAGATTAGACGACTAGCCTTGTAAATATGAACAACCTAAAGTGGTAAAGTAACCTTGAGGTTACTCTTCTTTACAATATCCTAATTATCAAACTTATATTTGTGGGTATATACATGACCTGTTTCAACAGTACATCACACTGAATATTTCTGTGTATGGAATTAGAGCAAAGCGTGGTTTCAAGAATATCGCATCGGTTATACATATGCAAAGTTACAACTTCTGTTAATGCAGATAAATTCACATTAAAGAGAAACCTGCTCCAGAATTTCTAAATACTTAACATCACCAAAAGAGTTAGACAGCGTGGTGGCATGACCTTATGGTTCAAGTAATAGACACAGAATAACTAGAACTGCAATTGAAAAGTGCCTGGTAGAATGTACCTAAACAGATATACTCAGCAGAGGTTAAAGATACTGGTTTGGTACTGAGTTTGGATCTTCCAATAATGGGTAACAGACAAGTTTACCATGGAACTATAGTGAAGGAACTAAAGAGCTTTCCAGTATGGTATGCTAGCTAACATTACCGAAACTGTCCTTTGAATACGGGTAATTTTCATCAAGTTACAGTGTTACTGTACTTGTTACTTGTGTGATGTAAAATCCTGCAGTATTTCCATATCTTACTGATCAATACCTTTTACAACATTATTTTCATATATGATATGAAGTTATAATAAATATCCACCTTTTTGAATTAAAGCAATATTTTAATATTTACTATATTAGGATTATACTTATTCCATACTCATAAAAGACTTGTGTCAATGCTCGTTTTAAATAACTTATATGTCACTCAGAGTCATAACTATTGGATGCACTGATGCAATTCACTTATGTCAATCTTTGTATTTGTGTTAGTCAATTTTTGTTATTTCATTAAACTATAACTATGTTTTGTATTCCATAAGTGGAAGTTCTTTTTAGATCAGCAAACTTGCTGCACTGTCTCTCTCTATTCCACATGCTCTATTAATTATTACTTTTCACCAAGCCTAATACCAGAGTAACATTCAATCAATGTAAGTTGGTCAAATGTTACTACAAAAACGGCCCCCCCCAAAAAAAAAAATGCAAAAAAAGTTATACATAGCATATGTATAAATTAATAGAGTAACAAATCTCACCCCAACAAATGCTGTCATCCTGAGCCTCTGACAAAAAAGGATCTTTACAAATTGCAGCTTTCAAATCGCAGATATTCCTATAAGTAATGCCATTAGAACCGCAAATTGGATTAATTTTCTCTGTGCAGTTAGCATTTTCGCAGTCTGAAATTAGATGATTAGAATAAGAAATTACACAAATGTGCAAGGAAACCATAAAAAATCATCAAAAAGGTATGCACTAAAGAATATGCTCTGCACTGGCTTGCCTTCATATATATATATATATATATATATATATATATATATATATATATATATATATATATATATATATATATATATATATATATATATATATATATATATATATATATATATTAGAAAATATAAAAGTATATCTTTACTGTATACCTTATACACTCAATATCTTTATGCCTTTTTTTCTCACGTGAATATATGAAATACTAAAGTGTAATTACTGCTACTATTCTCTTCTTGAAAAAGATTAATACTAGAGTATTTTATGCATGCTATATCTCATACTGTCAATATAATTTATATATACAGTACTTAGTAGAAAAGCAATGTTACAGTAATAAATACAGACACTCCCCAACTTACGAGCGAGTTAGGTTCCAGAAGTCCAATCATAAGTAGAGTTGTTTGTAAGTTGTGATTAGGTATGAAAAAAAATACAGTACAATATATACATATGCAGACTTATAAAAGAGCATATGACAGACTTATAAAAGAGCAATTAATGTTTACCAAAGTAAAAGAAGAGAGGCAGAGAGAGACTATGAAAGGGATATCACCAGGAAGGCTAAAGAAAATTCCAAACTTTAACACAGCTTTATCAGAGGAAAACTGAAGGTCAAAGAACAGGATTTAAAGCTAAAGAGAGCAGATGGAAGCATCACTGAAATGGATGAAGAGATCTGCAAAGAATTGAACCAGGAATTTCAGAATATGCAGCAGAAAATACTCCACCCCCTCAGATTACAGATATAGGAGCTCATTAGCCAGTATGAGAGAATATCTTTTCAGCAACAGAGGTATGCAAAGTGCTGATGGAGTTAGATCCCCATAAAGATACAAGTCCTGATGATATATCCCCTTATGTACTAAGAAATGTGCTAAATCAATATCGGCAGTACTAGGTATCATACAGTACTTAAAAAGTCGCTGGAATCTGGGGAGATTCAAAGATGCTGGAAACAAGTGAACGTGGTACCTATCCTCTATAAGGGAAGGAGGGATGCTGCTCTAAACTAAAGACCTGTTTCCTTGACCAGCGTAGCTTGAAAAGTTAGAGGGTTGGGTAGATTGCATATTCCTAGACTTCCAGAAGGCAATTGATATGGTTCCACACGAAAGACTTATTAAGAAGCTGCAAGCAATGGCGAGAATAGGTGTTAATGTCTTGGAATGGATAAAAACTTCCTTAGAAGGAAGGGAACAGAGGGTTAGAGTAAGGCACTCGGTATCTGAATGGAGAAGAATTAGTAGTGGAGTTCCACAGGGTTCAGTTTTAGACCCACTTTTGTTCCTTGTATATGTATATGACCTACCAGAGTCTGTAAATTCATTCATGAATATAATTGCAGATGATGCAAAGATTGTAAAGAAAATAAGAGACAAGAACAATGGTAGAGAACTTAAGGAGGACCTAAATAGTCTGTATGAGTGCTCAGGAAAGTGGCTAACGAAATTCAATACTTCTAAACGTAAGGTAATGAGAATGGATAGGAGTGTGAGAAGGCCCAAGCTTGAATACTCAATAGCAGAAGCAGAACTTCAAGAGACAGAGAATGAAAGAGAGCTAGGAGTAAACATACAGGCAGGTTTGTCTACGGAAGTGCATATAAATGGCATAGTAAGGGCAGCATATGCTTTCTTAGCAAATGTAAGGATAGCCTTCAAGCACATGGATAAGGAAATGTTCAGAAATATTTATGTAATTTATGTTAGGTCAAAGCTTGAATATACAGCCCCCTTTTGGAATCCACACTTGAAAAAGCACATAGTTCAGCTGGAAAATATTTAAAGACATGCCACAAAACTGGTGCCAGAAATACGCAATCTAAGTTATGAGGAGAGGCTGAGAGAATCAGACTTACCATCACTCGAAGCTAGAAGAATGAGGGGGATATGATGACGGTTTTTGAATTCCATCATGGTTATGACAGAGTGGACAGGGATCGATATTTTGATATGTCTGGTACTAGAACTAGGGGTCATAGGTTGAAATTTCGTAAGGAAACTTTTTTGCTGGATGTAAGGAAGTATTTGTTTAGTGTAAGAGTAGTTGATGATTTGAATTCGTTAAGCAAGGAGGTAGGTAATGCTAACTCAATCCACAGTTTTAAGGGAAAATATTATAAGTATCACTAAGTACAAGAATGGAACTGACCAGGAGACTGGTAGGGAGCATGGGACTTTCCCGTAAGCACAATTAGGTAATTACAGTACTTAAGCTAAAGACACTTAACAATTACATAAAACAAAATATACAGTGTTAATGAATTTTAATACAGTAATAATGATGTGATTATACAGTACAGTACAGTAATACATGCATCAATAGATGGGTAGATTATGGGTTGGTTGTAGTTCGTATCTATTAATGTTCATTACTCGGTTGATTGTAAGCTGGGGAGCTTCTGTACACAGTATAATGAGAAATACATTTTAACATCTGGATATAGTAATGTGAAAACTACAAGAATATATAAGTCCCATTTTCAGTACTACACCTGACAGGCAGGGTCCAAGTGAAGCTACTGAAATGTAGAGACTCCCACAAGGTCTAGCAACGCTTTTTAACAGGCATTCATTGTTATAAGTGATACCATTGGAGCCGCATACTGGAGAATAGCGAATACCACATTTTGGACATGGAACTGTAAAGTATCCATTATGGCAAATAAATGAAATGATAAGGTAAGCTCAACAACTGTGCTACAGGATACAATGATGGATTTCAAGTTGCCCTACAAAACTAAATGCTTCTCAACATGGATACTAATAGGTACTTCACAAGTGGAGAGCTTATGACATCCATAAATAATTTAATATGACCAGGCACTTAAAACTGAGAAAAACTCACTCTCATTTAATGATCTTACACATATAAATATTTAGGTGAGAAAACTACATAGGCTTAAGGAGATTTTAAATGGATGTAAATGTATTAGAGAACATCAACCTTACAGCCACAGAGGTATGGAAAGCGCTGATGGATTTAGATGTTCATAAAGCTACAGGTCCCGATGACATATCCCCTCATGTGCTTAAAAAATGCGCAAACACAATATCAGTGGCACTAAGTATCATATTTAAGGAGTCACTGGAGTCGGGGGAGATTCCAAGATGCTGGAAACAAGCAAATGTGATACCTATCTTCAAAAAGGGAAGGAGGGATACGGCTCTGAACTATAGACCAGTTTCCTTGACCAGCATAGTTTGCAAAGTTATGGAGAAACTACTAAGGAAACATATCTCTCTTCACTTGGAATCCTTCAACTTTTTGTCAGTGAGGCAACATGGCTTCAGAGAAGGTAGATCAACAGTAACAAACTTATTAGAATTTTATGATGAGGTAAGCCAAATCTTACAGGAAAGAGAGGGCTGGGCAGATTGCATATTCCTAGACTTCCAGAAAGCGTTTGACACTGTTCCACATGGGAGACTTATTAGGAAGCTGCAATCAATGGCTAGAATAGGTGGAAATGTTTTGGAATGGATAAAAACTTACTTAGAAGGAAGGGAACAGAGGGTTAGAGTAAGACACTCAGTATCTGAATGGAGAAGAGTTAGTAGTGGAGTTCCACAGGGTTCAGTTTTAGGGCCACTTTTGTTCCTTGTATATGTAAATGACCTACCAGAGTCTGTAAATTCATTCATGAATATGTTTGCAGATGATGCAAAGATTGTGAAGAAAGTAAAAAACGAGAACAATGGTAGAGAACTTCAGGAGGATCTAAATAATCTGCATGAGTGGTCAGAAAAGTGGCTAATGAAATTCAATACTTCAAAATGTAAGGTAATGAGAATGGGTACAAGTGCAAGAAGGCCTAAGCTTGACTACTCGGTGGCTGGAGTACAACTTCAAGAGACAGAAAATGAGAGAGATCTAGGAGTAAACATACTGGCAGATTTGTCTCCAGAAATACATATAAATGGCATAGTAAGGGTAGCATATGCATTCTTATCAAATGTAAGGGTAGCCTTCAGGCACATGGACAAGGAAATGTTCAGAAATATTTATGTAACCTATGTGAGGCCAAAACTCGAATATGCAGCCCCCTTTTGGAATCCGCACTTGAAAAAGCACATAGCTAAGCTTGAAAAAGTTCAAAGACATGCCACGAAACTGGTGCCAGAAATACGCAATCTCAGTTATGATGAGAGGCTGAGGGAATTAGACTTACCATCACTCGAAGCTAGAAGAGTGAGGGGGGATATGGTGACAGTCTTCAAATTCCTTCATGGTTATGATAGAGTGGATAGGGATTAATATTTTGATATGGCTGGCTCTAGAACTAGAGGTCATAGTTTGAAGCTTCGTAAGAAAACTTGTTTGCAGGATGTAAGGAAATACTTTTTCAGTGTAAGAGTAGTTGATAATTGGAATTGGCTAAGCGAGGAGGTAGTTAATGGTATCTCAATCCATAGTTTTAAGGACAGGTATGATAAGTATCACTAAGTCTAAAATGGAACCGATCAGGAGACGGGAAGATACGAGCTTTGGGCTCTTTCCCGTAAACACAATTAGGTAATCACAGTTATAAAACTATAAGCAATTCTTTATGAAATCTCTTGTGGTAAATATATTTGTAATATAGTCTAAATATAAATTGTTATTAAATGTAGTCTAAATATGAATTGTTACTAAACTATTTTCACTGACATCTGAATGAAATCCTATATGTAAAAAGAAGAATAGTAAGAACCATCATACGAGCGAACGCTCTCCCGTTCATGTTGACTGGCATAGATATAAGAGTGCCTGTGTCTCGCTCTAGCCTCTATTCCTCATATTTCCTAATCTCACTTTTACTTCCGTCTACCTAGATCCCGTGTTAGTCATTAACCTAACCTTCTCCCTGAGTAACTATTGAACTGGTGATGTAAACTAATGGCCAACCTCCGATAAACACCGTTAAGCATTTTTCCTATTTACTATTTTGGCTACCAACTATAATATTATTTGCATTACTATTACATCATGTTTTGTACCTTAAGCTAAAGGGTACTGTACTGGTGATGAGGATTTTTTATTTTTTTTTTCCCGTGATTATTGAACCTACCAGTAACCTACGGAATCGAATCTAACAATAGCCTAGCCTTAGCCCGTTGATCTTAACGGTATCTTAGCCTATCAATGACCTAATTTCCTCTAGCCTACCGGTTACCGCACTGGCTATCACAGTACCTAACCTTACCTATAGCAGCCTATGCATATTGCGTGTTCCTGATTGTTTTTGTGTTCGTTAACTAGCCTATGTTTAGCGTAAATATTTGATTGTGTGTTAGGCAAACCTACCTTAACGAACTGGTGTGTTGTGCCATTTGATTGATAATGTTGAGAGATCCATACATTTTGTCTCCTGTACTCTTACTTCAACAGAACACAATAATTTTCAACTAAAGAAAGAAGCACTTGCAATGGTCCACGCATTGCGAAAATTCCACTACTATTTATGGGGACAAGCTAACTTTACTGTCATTGCAGACCATAAACCACTGCTTGGTATCTATGGCCTCTGGTAGAATTCAGAGGTGGTTTTTGCTACTTCAGAGTTATAATTTCACTATGCGTCGTGGGTACGGTGCTTTACTTGATACCTCGGATGCTTTAAGTCATTTGCTGCAGTCTAATGAGTCTAGTGGAACTACTGAGGACACTCCTATTCCTTCAGCATGGCACAAGCTTTTTAATTTCCTAAATTCCTCACCTGTTACAAGTGAACATATCCATAACAAAATTAACAAGGATCCTACTGTGTCTAAAGTATTCAGCTGTTGTGAACTTGGATGGCCTACAACTTCTACTGGTGACCCGAATCTTGCACCTTATGAGAGAATGAACTCTCCTTACAGAATGGTTGTATTCTCTGGGGTTCTCGTGTTGCTGTACCTTCATAACTCAGACCTAGAATCATGAGTGAGCTACACTCATCTCATGTGGGTTCGTCTCATATTTCCTAATCTCACTCTTACTTCCGTCTACCTAGATCCCGTAGTTAGTCATTAACCTAACCTTCTCCCTGAGTAAATGTTTAACTGGTGATGTAAACAAATGGCCATCCTCCGATAAACACCGGTAAGCATTTTGACTATTTACTATTTTGGCTACCTACTATTATATTATATGTATTACTATTATATTATGTTTCGTACCTTAAGCTAAAGGGTAACATAGGATTTTTAAACAAGTAAGGGATGGGTGTTGCTATTGCTTAACAGGGTATTTGTATTAAAATGCAACATCTTTACTAGAAGGCCTCAGAGAAAGTCTCTAACAATGCACCATTAGTTTAGGAGAAATAGAATTCAAGGAAAACATTGAGTACATATCAATATAAACTTACATTTGCATACTGAGGGATCTCCGGCCTCTCGTAATGCTCCGTTAGTGCAAATTTCTTGATAGAATTTGCAAGCATTTTCATACAAAACTCCATCTGTTCCACAAATTGGGTCATAATCACTGTTGCACACAGTATCATAACAATCTGCAATCATGAAGATTCATCATACTACAGTATAATTAAAGTTAAAGTTTTCTGACAAACAATAAGGTGAAATCAAAGCTTATCCTTTATAAAGCTTTTACAGTAATCTTAAGGATGCAAATTTTGCTGATACCTATGGACACTACTATCTAATATATAGTTATAATAAAATGAGCATTACTTCTTTGATATACAATAATACCAAACAGTACCTGTGGTAAATGGGGGGAGAAGTAGCTCACTGGTAGAGTGCACAAGTCTGGGAGCGACTAGCATGGGTTCAATCCCTCTGCCGAGCTTATGCATCCAGCCTTAAACCCATAGCTCCAATATGTCTGCATCCACCTACATTCAAATGGGACTAAATGTGACACAACCAGTTTACTCTGGGTAAACAGGTACTAAACAGCATCTTAAATAAGCATGCCAACCTAAACTGACACATATCCCCTGGGAAGTGTTTACCAGCTCACTATATTGTATAAGTCCATTCATCCATATTCCCCCTTATAAGGGGGTGGCAGAGTCAAAGAAAACTTTGACTTTTTGTGGGAAGTAAATACAGAGGAGGGGACTCCCAGTCCCCTTGGTACACCCCATTTAGTCGACTTTTACGACATACAGGGGAACACGGAATAAGTATTCTTACCCCCCTCCCTCAGGGGGAATATCATATAAATAAAAATACAAATACTGCTTAGCATAATACAAATGTGCAAGGTTCCCTTACAAGGGAATTTCCTACACCAACATGTAATGGAACCAACAAGGGCCAGGGGTGGGGATGAGCCATCACTACTTGATCTAGTGTTCACAGATAATGTGTTGGATATTGAAAACATTGAGTATGAACCACCAATTGGAAAGAGTGACCACTGTGTGTTGTTGATGGAGTATATCATTGAAGATATTCTTCCTGAGAGTAGAGGCACTGAGGACATGAGGAGGAACTATCCGAAAAGAGATTACATCAAAATGAATGAGCTTTTTGCAGTTATTGACTGGAGAACCTTATTTTACAACATATCTGTACAAGAAATGTATGACATCTTTTGTGAGAAATATGGGAAGATAGTAGATTGCTGCATACCTGTCACCAAAGTAGGTGTAATTCATGCCAGAGAGAAATGGTTCGATAATGGGTGTAAAAGAGCTAAGGAGTGGAGAGACAAATGCTGGAAAAGGTATAGGAGGAGAAAAAACATAAATGCCTGGCAAACCTACAAAAGAGCAAGAAATGACTACCTAAGTAAAAGGAGAGAGGCAGAGAGAGACTATGAGAGGGACATCACCAGGGAGGCTAAAGAAAATCCCAAGCTTTTCCACAGCTTTATCAGAGGAAAACTGAAGGTAAAAGAACAGGTTTTAAGGCTAAAGAGAGCGGATGGAAGCATCACTGAGACGGATGAAGAGATCTGCAAAGAATTGAACAAGGAGTTTCAGTCAGTATTTACAGTAGAAAATACCCCACCCCCTCAGATTGCAGTGATAGAAGCTCAAGGGCCGGTATTAGAGAACATCAACCTTACAGCCACAGAGGTATGCAAAGCGCTGATGGATTTAGATGTTCATAAAGCTACAGGTCCCGATGACATATCCCCTCATGTGCTTAAAAAATGCGCAAACACAATATCAGTGGCACTAAGTATCATATTTAATGAGTCACTGGAGTCGGGGGAGATTCCAAGATGCTGGAAACAAGCAAATGTGATACCTATCTTCAAAAAGGGAAGGAGGGATACGGCTCTGAACTATAGACCAGTTTCCTTGACCAGCATAGTTTGCAAAGTTATGGAGAAACTACTAAGGAAACATATCTCTCTTCACTTGGAATCCTTCAACTTTTTGTCAGTGAGGCAACATGGCTTCAGAGAAGGTAGATCAACAGTAACAAACTTATTAGAATTTTATGATGAGGTAAGCCAAATCTTACAGGAAAGAGAGGGCTGGGCAGATTGCATATTCCTAGACTTCCAGAAAGCGTTTGACACTGTTCCACATGGGAGACTTATTAGGAAGCTGCAATCAATGGCTAGAATAGGTGGAAATGTTTTGGAATGGATAAAAACTTACTTAGAAGGAAGGGAACAGAGGGTTAGAGTAAGACACTCAGTGTCTGAATGGAGAAGAGTTAGTAGTGGAGTTCCAAAGGGTTCAGTTTTAGGGCCACTTTTGTTCCTTGTATATGTAAATGACCTACCAGAGTCTGTAAATTCATTCATGAATATGTTTGCAGATGATGCAAAGATTGTGAAGAAAGTAAAAAACGAGAACAATGGTAGAGAACTTCAGGAGGATCTAAATAATCTGCATGAGTGGTCAGAAAAGTGGCTAAGGTAATGAGAATGGGTACAAGTGCAAGAAGGCCCAAGCTTGACTACTCGGCGGCTGGAGTACAACTTCAAGAGACAGAAAATGAGAGAGATCTAGGAGTAAACATACTGGCAGATTTGTCTCCAGAAGTACATATAAATGGCATAGTAAGGGCAGCATATGCATTCTTATCAAATGTAAGGGTAGCCTTCAGGCACATGGACAAAGAAATGTTCAGAAATATTTATGTAACCTATGTGAGGCCAAAACTCGAATATGCAGCCCCCTTTTGGAATCCGCACTTGAAAAAGCACATAGCTAAGCTTGAAAAAGTTCAAAGACATGCCACGAAACTGGTGCCAGAAATACGCAATCTCAGTTATGATGAGAGGCTGAGGGAATTAGACTTACCATCACTCGAAGCTAGAAGAGTGAGGGGGGATATGGTGACAGTCTTTAAATTCCTTCATGGTTATGATAGAGTGGATAGGGATCGATATTTTGATATGGCTGGCTCTAGAACTAGAGGTCACAGTTTGAAGCTTCATAAGAAAACTTCTTCGCAGGATGTAAGGAAATACTTTTTCAGTGTAAGAGTAGTTGATAATTGGAATTGGCTAAGCGAGGAGGTAGTTGATGGTATCTCAATCCATAGTTTTAAGGACAGGTATGATAAGTATCACTAAGTCTAAAATGGAACCGATCAGGAGACGGGAAGATACGAGCTTTGGGCTCTTTCCCGTAAACACAATTAGGTAATCACAATTAGGTAATCACATGCAAAGATTGTGAAGAAAGTAAAAAACGAAAACAATGGTAGAGAACTTCAGGAGGATCTAAATAATCTGCATGAGTGGTCAGAAAAGTGGCTAATGAAATTCAGTACTTCAAATTGTAAGGTAATGAGAATGGGTACAAGTGCAAGAAGGCCCAAGCTTGACTACTCGGCGGCTGGAGTACAACTTCAAGAGACAGAAAATGAGAGAGATCTAGGAGTAAACATACTGGCTGATTTGTCTCCAGAAATACATATAAATGGCATAGTAAGGGCAGCATATGCATTCTTATCAAATGTAAGGGTAGCTTTCAGGCACATGGACAAGGAAATGTTCAGAAATATTTATGTAACCTATGTGCGGCCAAAACTCGAATATGCAGCCCCCTTTTGGAATCCGCACTTGAAAAAGCACATAGCTAAGCTTGAAAAAGTTCAAAGACATGCCACGAAACTGGTGCCAGAAATACGCAATCTCAGTTATGATGAGAGGCTGAGGGAATTAGACTTACCATCACTCGAAGCTAGAAGAGTGAGGGGGGATATGGTGACAGTCTTTAAATTCCTTCATGGTTATGATAGAGTGGATAGGGATCGATATTTTGATATGGCTGGCTCTAGAACTAGAGGTCACAGTTTGAAGCTTCGTAAGAAAACTTCTTCGCAGGATGTAAGGAAATACTTTTTCAGTGTAAGAGTAGTTGATAATTGGAATTGGCTAAGCGAGGAGGTAGTTAATGGTATCTCAATCCATAGTTTTAAGGACAGGTATGATAAGTATCACTAAGTCTAAAATGGAACCGATGAGGAGACGGGAAGATACGAGCTTTGGGCTCTTTCCCGTAAACACAATTAGGTAATCACAATTAGGTAATCACATGCAAAGATTGTGAAGAAAGTAAAAAACGAAAACAATGGTAGAGAACTTCAGGAGGATCTAAATAATCTGCATGAGTGGTCAGAAAAGTGGCTAATGAAATTCAGTACTTCAAATTGTAAGGTAATGAGAATGGGTACAAGTGCAAGAAGGCCCAAGCTTGACTACTCGGCGGCTGGAGTACAACTTCAAGAGACAGAAAATGAGAGAGATCTAGGAGTAAACATACTGGCAGATTTGTCTCCAGAAATACATATAAATGGCATAGTAAGGGCAGCATATGCATTCTTATCAAATGTAAGGGTAGCCTTCAGGCACATGGACAAGGAAATGTTCAGAAATATTTATGTAACCTATGTGCGGCCAAAACTCGAATATGCAGCCCCCTTTTGGAATCCGCACTTGATAAAGCACATAGCTAAGCTTGAAAAAGTTCAAAGACATGCCACGAAACTGGTGCCAGAAATACGCAATCTCAGTTATGATGAGAGGCTGAGGGAATTAGACTTACCATCACTCGAAGCGAGAAGAGTGAGGGGGGATATGGTGACAGTCCTTAAATTCCTTCATGGTTATGATAGAGTGGATATTGATCGATATTTTGATATGGCTGGCTCTAGAACTAGAGGTCATAGTTTGAAGCTTCTTAAGAAAACTTCTTTGCAGGATGTAAGGAAATACTTTTTCAGTGTAAGAGTAGTTGATAATTGGAATTCGCTAAGCGAGGAGGTAGTTAATGGTATCTTAATCCATAGTTTTAAGGACAGGTATGATAAGTATCACTAAGTATAAAATGGAACCGATCAGGAGACGGGAAGATACGAGCTTTGGGCTCTTTCCCGTAAACACAGTTAGGTAATCACAATTAGGTAATCACAAATGTCTAAAGCAATTAGGTTTCTACACTTCTTATTCCTTAGTGCTACAAATACAGAAATATAAGTTTCTTTGTACAGTTCTGATGCAGAGTAGAGTGTTAGTGAGAGTAAAGCACTGGGGACACAGCAGTGTGGAAAACTTGCTCCTACAGTAATGAAAGGTTATGATGGTTGGGATCCTGAAAGCTGCGGAAGAGACAAATGAAGTGCGAAAAGAATCTCATATTCCAAAGTATCACAGGGTGAGGGATGAAAGTGTGTGAGAGATGTTTAGGAGCTGGAAAGGTAGAATGAATAATGCAGAATTAATAAAGGCAGACAACGAGAGAATCATGAAAAGGATTTATGGGTCTCATTTACCATGTATTCAAATTTAAAACATACCAAGAATAATATAAAGCAATAAGGTGTGTAATGTCCTGTCAAAAGAAGCCTTGATGAATGAATAATGTAGAATTAGTAAGACGAGAGATTCATGAAAAGGATTTAAGGGTCTACTTTACCATACATTCTAACTCCAAGTAGGTTAAGAATAATATAGAGGAATAGGGTATGTGCTGGCCTGTCAAAAAGTTGTGATGTGAAGGAAGGTGAAAGCACAACTAAAAAGTGTGAGTGAAATACATTTCATCCAGACCAATGTTAGCGGGCAAAATGAGTACACGTGAAGGGATGTGGGTAAAAAGGGGAAACCTGAGGTCTGATTTTGGAATTTGGCTTTGGCACTGAGTTGATAGTTATGGCATGCATATATTAGAGGGGGGGGGGAAGCACAGGTAGCTCAGTTGTAGAGGACACAAGTCAGAATTTTAAAAGCCAATTGACACGGATATGATCCCACAACAGAGCATTAGGAAAGGCATTCTGTCATAATACTCTAGCTTCAACATATCTGTGTTCACCCACACCCAAATGGAAACTAACTTTGACACATGAAAATGGTAAAAATAAGGTAAGTTTTTAGAAGAGGTGATTATAAGTGTCGAAAAATCACATTTTTGGTGCGTCCTAATCTAACCTAACCTCACTTCACCCAGGGGAATGCGTCCTCCCTAGCCAGGGGCTCTATTTATATAAAAACAAACATATTCCTGTAAGCCCCATAACTAAGATAATACCCAAAACTAAACGTAGACTCTAAGCATAGAATATAATTTTAAAAGTCAAAGCCGATAGGCATGCTGCAGATTCAACACAATAAACCCATGCGATTGTATTCCTATGGAAATCATTTAAAAATGTGGTGCCCTTAAGTTACTGGATCTTGTAAAGAGGAGCTACCCCAGGGTGCTTTAGGGTTATTCATAAAAGCAAGTCGTCTAACCTAACCCAACTATTTACGGGGTTATTAGCAATTACTCGTGATTTCCGTGTGGCACCAGTGAATACAAAATCCCAGTTGCTTACAAAAACGACAAATGAATTAAATACTTAAAGTGACTTCGTTCTAAAATAAGTCTTTGTGCGCATATATATATATATATATATATATATATATATATATATATATATATATATATATATATATATATATATATATATATATATATATATATATATATATATATATATATATATATATATATATATCAAATAAGCACATTACATATGTGAAAACATGAATAAATTTTTACCCCGACCGGGACTCGAACCTAGGACTTATGATTACTAAGTCAAGGCGCTACCACTACACCACAGAAGGTTAAAAGGAATCCAACCTTATAGCTTATATCTGCTATACTTAGGAATGAACGCATTCTATCTGAATGCCACTATGTTCATATTACAGATTCCCCAACCTCACTCGTGGCTTCATTTTAGCATTTAATTCAATTCCCAATCTCATTCGGGCATGAAATATCAAATAAGCACATTACATATGTGAAAACATGAATCAATTTTTACCCCGACCGAGACTCGAACCTAGGACTTATGATTACTAAGTCAAGGCGCTACCACTACACCACAGAAGGTTAAAAGGAATCCAAACTTATACCTTATATCTTGTTGAGGGTAAACTTAATCGACAAATATATTTTTCTTAAGTTTACTAATTAGATTAATATTTTTCACAATAATATAATTGGTATATTTTTCATATATATGCCCAGTATATATTTTCCAAGCTGGCATTTTCTTTTTGTCCATGTCTTAACGTTGTATGACGCTTCATTCCTATAGTAAACAAATAATAACCGGTGACTGTGACTTTCAATTATATCCCCAAGATTGCTCTTTATCCACCATCATGACTCATAGTAGTCATACCTCAACAGGTTATGGACCCAGCCTTAGTGCTAGATTATTATTTGATGGTGATGAGTCGAAATATGATAATAATAATAATAATACTTTATTTCCATTTCAATACAATGGGTATTCGTCAGCCAGGGTAAGCCCCAACCCCCCACTGTGGTGTCCACCCACAGCAGTTCCTGCCAGTAAACAGCTTAAACTCTCGGTCTTGGACGGGAACCGATCTTTCGACCTCATGAATGCGAAGCCAGTGCGTTACCATGAGACGTCTGAAGTTATTGGATGTCCTGACCGGCACCGGAACCCCTGATGCAGGGGAGAATGCTAATGCATTTGCTGAGCTTGTTCAACTTTTAGATGACCGAAGCCTTAATTTAGTGATAAGAGAGGCGAAAGACAACGGTCGTAAGGCACTGGAAATACTCCGTGGTCATTACATGGGCACAGGTAAGCCGAGAATTATTTGCCTATATACTGAGCTTACGTTATTGAAGAAAGTAGCCGATGAAAGCGTCACCGATTATGTCATTCGCGCTGAGACTGCTGCTAATTCATTAAAACAGGCAGGTGAGACTGTTAGTGATAGCCTCCTTACTGCAATGGTGCTTAAAGGCCTTCCTTCAAATTTTAAGACTTTTTCTACTGTAATTACACAGAGAGATACTCCAATGAGTTTTTCTGAGTTTAAAATTGCTTTAAGAAACTTTGAAGAGACTGAAAAGGCACATGACACTTTTGATAGTGACGATAATGTTATGAAAGTAACCCATAAAGGTAACCAAGGTAGGGCTAGTGCAGGAAAGTTTACCCCTACTTGTTATACTTGTGGAAGTTTAGGACATAAATCTCCTGATTGTAAGAATAAAAGTGAGAAGAATAAAGGAAAATCTAGATTTAGTAAGAAGTGGTGCCATAAATGCAGATCTCGAACTCATAACTCTAGTGAATGTAGGAAAAAACCCCCTAATTCAACAAAATCCATGAGTGCTGAAGATAATGTTACAGATACCGAACGGCCTCATTCGTTCCTTTTTAAAGCCAGTGCGAGTGGAGATATTTTTGAATATGATAATTGTAATAATGCTGTTAGGCATAATATTGATAATAATTTAATGGTTGACTGTGGTGCTACATCTCATATAATAAAAGATGGTTCAAAATTTGTGAAATTTGACAGTGATTTTAATCCTTCTAATCATTGTATTGAGTTGGCTGACGGAAGTCGAACAAATGGCGTTGCGTGTGGTCGTGGATCCGCAAATGTGTTGTTGTATGATGTCAATGGTAATCCATGTAAAGTTTTGCTAGAAAATGCCTTATATGTTCCTTCCTATAAACAAAATATGTTTTCTGTGTATGCGGCCAATGGAAAAGGTGCTTCTGTCAACTTTTATCCCAAATGTGCTGAGCTAAGGGCTCCAGATGGCACTGTATTTCCTCTAAGAAAAGAGGGAAAATTGTATTTTCTTAATAATGTAAAAGAAAGTGAAAATGTTTCTCACTCCCTATTTGAGTGGCACAAAATAATGGGCCATTGCAACTTTAGAGATTTATTGAAGCTAGAAAATGTTGTAGATGGTATGAAAATTTCTCCTAAAGAAAAATCTGATTGTGAAGTGTGTGCTATCGGAAAAATGTCCCAGTATAGAAACAGGGAAGCCGACAAGCGTGCTACTAGTAGGCTCGAGTCAGTATATTGCGACTTAGCAGGGCCTATTGAACCAGCTGCAAGAGAAGGTTTTAAATATTCCATTTCATTCGTCGACGACTACACTGGTATAATAATGGTATACTTTCTTAAAAGTAAATCTGACACTGTAGCTGCAACTGAGAGGTTCTTGGCTGATAGTTCCCCATATGGGAAAGTAAAATGCATTCGGACGGACAATGGGACGGAGTTCACAGCAAAGAGTTTTAAATCCTTACTTTTGAAAAACTATCAAACACGAGTTCACAGCTCCATATTCCCCACATCAAAATGGGACGGTCGAGAGATCTTGGCGGTCTCTTTACGACATGGCTAGGTGCATACTCTTAAATGCAAATTTGCCCAAAAGTCTATGGACTTATGCTGTTAGAGCTTCGGCTTATATCCGGAACCGTTGCTATAACCCAAGAACTGGAAAGACACCCTATGAGTTATTCACTGACAGAAAACCTAATCTGAAAGATATGCATATTTTCGGAACTCTATGTTATTCCTATGTGCAAGAGAAAAAGAAATTGGACCCTCGTAGTGAAAGAGGAATATTTTTGGGATATGATAAACAAAGTCCAGCCTATTTGGTGTATTTCCCAAATAAAAATAATGTCAGAAGGGTGCGTTGTGTCAAATTCACCGATAAATTACAACATGAAGTAGAAAATCCAGTGGTTGAAAATCGCCACGTAACCGACAAAGAACCCATTTCCTTGGAAACCTTACCGATGCCACCGACATCGAACTCCGATGATCCAACCTCGACGGAAGATGACGACGATCCCGTGGGTAGTGGAAAAGGTCAAGATGAAATCAATCCTGTGAGTGGCGGCAGAAGTGGTAATGACAAAATCGACGAGGATGTGAAGGCAAGACGGCGATATCCTACTAGGGAACGTACTGTTCCTACGTATTTGGGAGAATACGTCACTGACTTTGATGATTCTTTCACAGTAAATGATTCAAGTACTGCTAAATATTCTGTTGATTTTTGTTACAGTATGGTAGATATACCCAGAACATATCATGATGCAATATCCTCCCCAGATTCTTCTAAATGGGTTAATGCTATGCAAGAAGAAATTAATTCTTTAAATGAAAATGACACTTACGAGTTAACTCAACTGCCTGATGGCAGATGTGCAGTGGGGGGTAGATGGGTGTATACTGTGAAATCATGTCCTAATAATGTTGAAAAATATAAGGCTCGCTATGTAGCGAAAGGTTATTCCCAAGTGCGTGATTTAGATTATCACGAAACCTTTTCACCTACTGCCAGAATCACTTCAATTCGTATGTTATTACAACTGGCAATGCAAGACAATTTAATTGTTAATCAAATGGATGTAAGTAGTGCTTATCTTAATGCTCCTATTAACTGTGAAATTTACATTGACCAACCCGAAGGTTTTGTAAAGTTTGATGAAAAGGGTAACAAACTGTTCTTAAAATTGAAGAAATCCATTTACGGTCTTAAACAGAGTGGACGTAACTGGAATGAATTGTTGCACAATTTCCTTGTAGAACAAGATTTTGATATGTCCCTTGCTGATTCTTGTGTTTATTCCAAGAAAGTAGGTAATTCAAAGATTATCATAATTATCTGGGTTGATGACATAATCATTGCTGCTAGTAATGAAACTTTGCTCAATGCTACCAAAAGTTCTCTTTGCCATAATTTTAAGATGAAAGACTTTGGTAATATTTAATGGTTTTTAGGTATTGAATTCAAACAAGATTCTGAGAAATTTGTGATGGTACAGTCAAGGTACATTGAGAAACTGTTGAATAGGTTCAATATGACAGATTGCAAACCAAAAGCCACTCCTTGTGATTTGAGTGTAAGTAAAGTCATAGATAACCATTCTGAGAAATTACCCGATTCAAGACTGTATAGAGAGATGGTTGGCAGTCTTATATATCTTATGACCTGTACGCGTCCTGATCTTTGTTACATTGTAACTATATTGTCTCAAAATATGAATAATCCAACAAAAGCTCACTTAAATATGGCTAGGCATGTTCTAAGGTATCTTAAAGGTACTATAAATGTTGGTTTGACTTTCAAAAAGCAAACTTGTGAAATGCTTAAGCTCCAAGGGTTTTGTGATTCCGACTGGGGTGCGTCATCTGATAGACGCAGTATCTCTGGATATGGCTTTATGTTATGTGATGATGGTCCTTTGATTTCTTGGAAAAGTCGAAAACAGCAGATTGTAGCCTTATCAACCTGCGAGGCAGAATACGTTGCTCTAACGTCTGCCATCCAGGAAGCTAAGTTTTTAAGTCAGCTTTTGGTGGATATGAATGCTGGTAATAAAACCACTGTAACACTTCATGTAGACAATCAAGGTGCAATATGTCTGGCTAAAAATCCTGTACACCATCAGCGTACAAAGCATATAGACATTAGATACCATTACATAAGATCTGAAATTCAGAACGGTGCAGTTAAATTAGTTTATGTACCTTCAAGCGATAATATCGCAGATATTTTCACAAAGCCAGCAACAAAGGATAAATTAAATAAATTTACTTCCTTGAGGGGCAGCGTATACACCACATAATGTGTGTACCATTGTATATATAATCTTTTTCTATATATAATTTGCAAATACCATTTCTATTTTTCTCTATGTTGTATGTTTTGTTTTGTTTTTTCATTTTGCATTCATTCCAATTATTATTCATATGCATATAATATTTTGCAAATTATAATCTGTTGAATGCCTTATTATTGATTACTAAGAATATGATGTTTTCTAGGAATTTGCTTCTTTACCTAGCTATGTTCTTTTATAAATTTCTACCATTTTACCTGCTCCATGCCATGTCTAATACTTACATTATAATAATTTACTTGATATTTGCTGCTCTACTTATATATTATAATATGTCATTGATTCCTGTATACTTATATATACATTGTTTGCTAATTATTTGCCACCTTAAGTTTAAGTGGGGGTGTTGAGGATAAACTTAATCGACAAATATATTTTTCTTAAGTTTACTAATTAGATTAATATTTTTCACAATAATATAATTGGTATATTTTTCATATATATGCCCAGTACATATTTTCCAAGCTGGCATTTTCTTTTTGTCCATGTCTTAACGTTGTATGACGCTTCATTCCTATAGTAAACAAATAATAACCGGTGACTGTGACTTTCAATTATATCCCCAAGATTGCTCTTTATCCACCATCATGACTCATAGTAGTCATACCTCAACATATCTGCTATACTTAAGAATGAACACATTCTATCTGAATGCCACTATGTTCATATTACAGATTCCCCAACCTCACTCGTGGCTTCATTTTAGCATTTAATTCAATTCCCAATCTCATTCGGGCATGAAATATCAAATAAGCACATTACATATGTGAAAACATGAATCAATTTTTACCCCGACCGGGACTCGAACCTAGGACTTATGATTACTAAGTCAAGGCGCTACCACTACACCACAGAAGGTTAAAAGGAATCCAACCTTATAGCTTATATCTGCTATACTTAGGAATGAACACATTCTATCTGAATGCCACTATGTTCATATTACAGATTCCCCAACCTCACTCGTGGCTTCATTTTAGCATTTAATTCAATTCCCAATCTCATTCGGGCATGAAATATCAAATAAGCACATTACATATGTGAAAACATGAATCAATTTTTACCCCGACCGGGACTCGAACCTAGGACTTATGATTACTAAGTCAAGGCGCTAACACTACACCACAGAAGGTTAAAAGGAATCCAACCTTATAGCTTATATCTGCTATACTTAGGAATGAACGCATTCTATCTGAATGCCACTATGTTCATATTACAGGTTC
Organism: Halocaridina rubra; assembly: GCA_037179515.1. Taxonomy (NCBI): domain Eukaryota; kingdom Metazoa; phylum Arthropoda; class Malacostraca; order Decapoda; family Atyidae; genus Halocaridina; species Halocaridina rubra. The sequence continues at coordinate 116,519 of JAXCGZ010018877.1, forward strand.
TCCAACCTCACTCGTGGCTTCATTTTAGCATTTAATTCAATTCCCAATCTCATGTAATGTGCTTATTTGATATTTCATGCCCGAATGAGATTGGGAATTGAATTAAATGCTAAAATGAAGCCACGAGTGAGGTTGGGGAATCTGTAATATGAACATAGTGGCATTCAGATAGAATGCGTTCATTCCTAAGTATAGCAGATATAAGCTATAAGGTTTGATTCCTTTTAACCTTCTGTGGTGTAGTGGTAGCGCCTTGACTTAGTAATCATAAGTCCTAGGTTCGAGTCCCGGTCGGGGTAAAAATTGATTCATGTTTTCACATATGTAATGTGCTTATTTGATATTTCATGCCCGAATGAGATTGGGAATTGAATTAAATGCTAAAATGAAGCCACGAGTGAGGTTGGGGAATCTGTAATATGAACATAGTGGCATTCAGATAGAATGCGTTCATTCCTAAGTATAGCAGATATAAGCTATAAGGTTGGATTCCTTTTAACCTTCTGTGGTGTAGTGGTAGCGCCTTGACTTAGTAATCATAAGTCCTAGGTTCGAGTCCCGGTCGGGGTAAAAATTGATTCATGTTTTCACATATGTAATGTGCTTATTTGATATTTCATGCCCGAATGAGATTGGGAATTGAATTAAATGCTAAAATGAAGCCACGAGTGAGGTTGGGGAATCTGTAATATGAACATAGTGGCATTCAGATAGAATGCGTTCATTCCTAAGTATAGCAGATATAAGCTATAAGGTTGGATTCCTTTTAACCTTCTGTGGTGTAGTGGTAGCGCCTTGACTTAGTAATCATAAGTCCTAGGTTCGAGTCCCGGTCGGGGTAAAAATTGATTCATGTTTTCACATATGTAATGTGCTTATTTGATATTTCATGCCCGAATGAGATTGGGAATTGAATTAAATGCTAAAATGAAGCCACGAGTGAGGTTGGGGAATCTGTAATATGAACATAGTGGCATTCAGATAGAATGCGTTCATTCCTAAGTATAGCAGATATAAGCTATAAGGTTGGATTCCTTTTAACCTTCTGTGCTGTAGTGGTAGCGCCTTGACTTAGTAATCATAAGTCCTAGGTTCGAGTCCCGGTCGGGGTAAAAATTGATTCATGTTTTCACATATGTAATGTGCTTATTTGATATTTCATGCCCGAATGAGATTGGGAATTGAACTAAATGCTAAAATGAAGCCACGGGTGAGGTTGGGGAATCTGTAATATGAACATAGTGGCATTCAGATAGAATGCGTTCATTCCTAAGTATAGCAGATATAAGCTATAAGGTTGGATTCCTTTTAACCTTCTGTGGTGTAGTGGTAGCGCCTTGACTTAGTAATCATAAGTCCTAGGTTCGAGTCCTGGTCGGGGTAAAAATTGATTCATGTTTTCACATATGTAATGTGCTTATTTGATATTTCATGCCCGAATGAGATTGGGAATTGAATTAAATGCTAAAATGAAGCCACGAGTGAGGTTGGGGAATCTGTTATATGAACATAGTGGCATTCAGATAGAATGCGTTCATTCCTAAGTATAGCAGATATAAGCTATAAGGTTGGATTCCTTTTAACCTTCTGTTGTGTAGTGGTAGCGCCTTGACTTAGTAATCATAAGTCCTAGGTTCGAGTCCCGGTCGGGGTAAAAATTGATTCATGTTTTCACATATGTAATGTGCTTATTTGATATTTCATGCCCGAATGAGATTGGGAATTGAATTAAATGCTAAAATGAAGCCACGAGTGAGGTTGGGGAATCTGTAATATGAACATAGTGGCATTCAGATAGAATGCGTTCATTCCTAAGTATAGCAGATATAAGCTGTAAGGTTGGATTCCTTTTAACCTTCTGTGGTGTAGTGGTAGCGCCTTGACTTAGTAATCATAAGTCCTAGGTTCGAGTCCCGGTCGGGGTAAAAATTGATTCATGTTTTCACATATGTAATGTGCTTATTTGATATTTCATGCCCGAATGAGATTGGGAATTGAATTAAATGCTAAAATGAAGCCACGAGTGAGGTTGGGGAATCTGTAATATGAACATAGTGGCATTCGGATAGAATGCGTTCATTCCTAAGTATAGCAGATATAAGCTATAAGGTTGGATTCCTTTTAACCTTCTGTGGTGTAGTGGTAGCGCCTTGACTTAGTAATCATAAGTCCTAGGTTCGAGTCCCGGTCGGGGTAAAAATTGATTCATGTTTTCACATATGTAATGTGCTTATTTGGTATTTCATGCCCGAATGAGATTGGGAATTGAATTAAATGCTAAAATGAAGCCACGAGTGAGGTTGGGGAATCTGTAATATGAACATAGTGGCATTCAGATAGAATGCGTTCATTCCTAAGTATAGCAGATATAAGCTGTAAGGTTGGATTCCTTTTAACCTTCTGTGGTGTAGTGGTAGCGCCTTGACTTAGTAATCATAAGTCCTAGGTTCGAGTCCCGGTCGGGGTAAAAATTGATTCATGTTTTCACATATGTAATGTGCTTATTTGATATTTCATGCCCGAATGAGATTGGGAATTGAATTAAATGCTAAAATGAAGCCACGAGTGAGGTTGGGGAATCTGTAATATGAACATAGTGGCATTCGGATAGAATGCGTTCATTCCTAAGTATAGCAGATATAAGCTATAAGGTTGGATTCCTTTTAACCTTCTGTGGTGTAGTGGTAGCGCCTTGACTTAGTAATCATAAGTCCTAGGTTCGAGTCCCGGTCGGGGTAAAAATTGATTCATGTTTTCACATATATAATGTGCTTATTTGGTATTTCATGCCCGAATGAGATTGGGAATTGAATTAAATGCTAAAATGAAGCCACGAGTGAGGTTGGGGAATCTGTAATATGAACATAGTGGCATTCAGATAGAATGCGTTCATTCCTAAGTATAGCAGATATAAGCTATAAGGTTGGATTCCTTTTAACCTTCTGTGGTGTAGTGGTAGCGCCTTGACTTAGTAATCATAAGTCCTAGGTTCGAGTCCCGGTCGGGGTAAAAATTGATTCATGTTTTCACATATGTAATGTGCTTATTTGATATTTCATGCCCGAATGAGATTGGGAATTGAATTAAATGCTAAAATGAAGCCACGAGTGAGGTTGGGGAATCTGTAATATGAACATAGTGGCATTCAGATAAAATGCGTTCATTCCTAAGTATAGCAGATATAAGCTATAAGGTTGGATTCCTTTTAACCTTCTGTGGTGTAGTGGTAGCGCCTTGACTTAGTAATCATAAGTCCTAGGTTCGAGTCCCGGTCGGGGTAAAAATTGATATATATATATATATATATATATATATATATATATATATATATATATATATATATATATATATATATATATATATATATATATATATATATATATATATATATATAAACAGTAATCCCTCGTTTATCGCGGGGGTTTGGTTCTGGGACCGGCCACAATAGGTGAATTTCCGCGAAGTGGGAAAAAAAAAAAAAA